>PVPY01000310.1:0-15228 GCA_002982035.1 Fusarium algeriense | reverse complement strand
AATATGTATAGAGCTATCTGAAAGTTATTATTGAGGTTGTAAGTAAACGCTTAAAACTACCCGGAACAACAATTCGCCGGTCAAAGCTTCGCGTCGCCAGAACACCTCGAAATTTCCAAAGTCGCCTGCCTTCCACTAGCAGCTCCATCAGCCTTTTCCTCTTGCTCAGCGCGTCCTTCTCACAATGGCAGCCGTAACAACCAACGGCGATGCCGCCGCAAATGCTCTCGACGATATCAAACCTCCCGCTGGAGTAGTCCTCCCCCCTCGCGAAATCCGAAATGTTCTTGAAAAAACTGCCGGTTACGTAGCGCGAAACGGCGCCGTCTTTGAAGATCGAATCCGCGACAAGGAGCGATCGAACCCGAAATTCAGCTTTCTTAACCCTTCCGATGCCTACCATGCTTTCTATCTATGGCGACTTGATGAGGTGAGGAGTGGACGTGGTACAGCGATTGCTGCTGGTCGCGTGGGTGAGCCTGCTGCAGCGCCTCCTAAGCCTCAGGGACCACCGAAGCCTCCTGATTACCAATTCTCTGCGCGAACGCCTCGCATCAACCGAAAGGATCTGGATGTTATTCTGTTATCAGCTCTCTTTGTAGCGAAGAATGGGCGGCAGTTTATGACACAGTTGGCTCAGCGCGAAGCTGGCAACCCGCAGTTCGGTTTCCTCATCCCTAACCACACCCTCCACAACTTTTTCCAACATCTTATCGACCAATACACAACATTATTACGTGCAAGTGGTCTTGGTGGAGAAGGCGGAAAGCTCCAAGAAGAGCGCATAAAAGAACTTCAGGCCAACATCAATGATAAGTTCCTTGTGTTGAACCGCGCCAAGCAACGAGCCGAATATGCCAAATATGTTGAAGCGGAACGGCAGAAGAAGGCGGAGGAAGAGGTCAAGGCGAAGGAGGAGTTTGCTATGATCGATTGGGGCGACTTTGTTGTGGTTGAGACCATCACTTTCAACGAGGCCGACGAACATGCCAACCTTCCGCCTCCTACCAACCTGTCCGATCTCCAGTACGCTTCCCTCGAGGACCGCAACAATGCATCCATTAGCGCTAGCCTTCGAATTGAGGAGGCCATGCCCGACGAAGAGACCTCGTACAACGCATACCCCAATCAACCCGCCCCCTATCCGATCGCTCCTCAACAACCAGTCTACCAACCCGCTCAGATGCCTCCTCCAATGCAGCCATACGCTCCTGTTCCACAAGCGCAACCACAGCAACCACAGCGATCAGCCCAAGAGGAGGAAGAGGAGCGCCGTATCCAGGAACGAGCAGAGCAGCAAGCAAGAAAGCAGCAGGCTACTGCTGAAGCACGTGGTGGTGCTCCTCCGATGAAGATCAAGGAGAATTACGTACCTCGTGCTGCACAAAAGGCTGCTAACAAACAGGGTGCACAGACAGCGCTGTGCCCCAACTGCAAGCAGCAGATTCCTATGAATGAACTCGAGGCTCACATGCGAAGTAAGTTCTCCATCATAATATTTTAGTAACCCAGTATGCTAACCTGCTTTTAGTTGAACTCCTTGATCCTCGTTGGAAAGAACAGAAGGCCAAGGCAGACACACGCTATGCATCCTCCAATACTTTGCATGTCGATGTCGCCAGCAACCTCAAGCGTCTCGCCAGTCAACGTAGTGACGTTTTCGATCCTGTTACCGGACAGGCCATTTCCGAGGACGAGCTGGCACGCAGAAAGAAGGCTGCTATCCACAGCTACGACGGCGCCATGGATGCCAAGAGCCATGCGCAGCTGGGCCATATGCAGAATGTTAATGTCGATGAACAGATACGCGTTATTCACCAAAAGTTCGCTGACAAGGAGTGAGGGACTCGGTAGATGGGCAGATTGTACCCTCACGGGATGACGAAGAAAAGAACAGACCAACTCGCAAGGGAACATGTTGTTCTTGTGCACACGGATCATGTGTAAAACTACATGTCGCGGTAGGCGTTGTAGGTCGAGGCCCAAGGTGAGGCACATCTGGCGTATGGCGTTTTTATACTCATATGGGCTTATACTTGTTTGATGCAGCTCAGCTATAGCACGAAACTTTGTTGGGAATGCCGATTCGAGAATGTTTGGGGTGATGATAGATCGGCTGAAAGCTGGGTGAATGGCTGCCAGGAGATGAATAGAAACGCGAGTTTCTTAGGGGTCGCATCATGTCATGCCGAAAGACAGACATATGATTGATCCTCTACGTGAAGGGCAAATACTTGAATCGAGAGTGAAGATGCCCTACGTAAATGCAGCTTGGATCTATATATAATGAAGCATTCTAGACTGTTGCTCAAGTGCCATCCGATGGTCTCAAAGAGCACTGAGGAGCCCTATAACTTGAATACAAAACAATATCATTCTCTACCGCAATATCCAATACTGACAAGTGCCGTGTTGGGTTTGTACAATTTCATGTCGTAACGCTCATGGTTACACAAACAAATCATCAATCGACAAAACGGAGCCCGAGTGACCCGAAACAGGCTTTAATACCTGTTATTTGTTAGACCACCAATATGGTATATGACCGACTAATATTATTCGTCAAACGATGATATCTCTGACCAAGGAAATCCAAAGAAAGAAGAGGTACTTTTGATTATCCTGATTTTAGACCAATTGCTCAAGTACCCCGCCCTGTTCTGTCCCTCCCACCTCCACTTTCTTCCACTTCTACCTCCGACTTCATCTCATGCGACGGCCTAAACTCGAGTGAAATCATACTCTCCACTCTACACAACATCACCACCGACCTCTATTTGCGCCGATAGTCGACTGCGACCTACCACTTTGCTTTTCTGCTTCTATATCTTAACTACTAAACTCACTACAACATCACCAACATGGCGTCCGATCAGGACAACTCCGGCCTCGATGCGCCCGGCTCACAATTCCACCGACCAATCTTGCAATCCATGCCCGATACGCGACAGCAGAGCTTTGACGAGATCTATGGTCCTCCCGAGAACTTTTTAGAGATTGAGGTGCGCTCTCTTCTCTTTCATGCGCCACATCATATCACCATCTATATAGTCGGCATGACAAAAGCTATACACAGAAAATGCTAAAAAGCGCCATATATAGGTCCGCAACCCAAGAACACACGGCATGGGCCGCCACATGTACACAGACTACGAGATCCTATGCCGCACAAACATTCCCGCCTTCAAGCTCCGCCAGAGTAGCGTCCGTCGGCGATACTCCGACTTCGAGTACTTCCGCGACATTCTCGAGCGCGAGAGCGCCCGCGTTACTATCCCTCCTCTGCCCGGAAAGGTCTTCACCAACCGCTTCAGCGACGACGTTATTGAAGGTCGTCGCGCAGGCCTCGAGAAGTTCCTCAAGATCGTCGTCGGTCACCCCTTGCTGCAGACGGGGAGCAAGGTCCTGGCTGCCTTTGTCCAAGGTGAGTTTGTCGCCACGTTCATCTTTGCTGTCATGATGTCTAGATTGACACGATTTCGCAGACCCTAACTGGGATCGCAACGCTTGGTGACGCCTTCGTCTGATCTGGCCCTTCAAGGTCATGTCCTCTTCTCGCTCTCGCTCTCCATCTCCAACTTCAACTCCCCGCCAGCCTCGAAAGCTCCGTAAGCGAAATCCGGCTCTCAATCAGCGAGATGCCCTTCTCGACAACATGCCCTCCCCGTCATGACAGCGGAAAGTCAATGAAACGAAGAAACGAAAGGAGAGGGTGGAATTGGCGTTCCTCTTCACGTACATATTATTCTCTTTGTGTTCCATGTGGGAAAAGCACACTCTGGTCCAGTCGCTATGTTTTCAGCCCCTTTCAAAAACTGTTCTTTCAACTCGTATCCCATCCCATACTTGAAGTTCTGGGACTCACTTGTTTGGCCTGGGGCGTTGATGGACTGATGGGTTATCTTGTATCCATATCATCTTATTCGAATAACAAGACTGATTCGACTTATGAGACCCCGACTTTGAAGTTAGAGCGCATACTTTAGTACATAAATGCGGAAGACAGCGGAGTGATTTGTTGTTCATTCATATATTGGCTTCTTCCTAGCATTCCATAGAGACGAGTTCTCTCGTATCTGAAATGAGCATGATCTCGTGATAGTGCGGCCAATGTGTGATGGCATCCAGAAAATAGACGCGCCTCTCCTATTATACATAATTTCGTACATGACTTTCATGTGAGCAAGAGCATGAGCATAAGATGAGTATAAGTGTTTTACATGTCCCTTCTACTGACCGATCCGCTCGCCAAACGCCGAAAATAAACACGCCTTAACCGCGTCATCTCCCCTTTTGTTAGTTTCTCGTGGTTCTTCATGTCCCAGCTTCTTTGCAAGAGCCCGGGTGTTGTACAGTGATACAGGAGCGAGTAGTGTTTGTGAAGCTTGCAAAGTTTCATAGCGACTCGTGTCGGATAGTGTTACAAGATATCGATAAGCGGACATCAGGTCCAGGTATGATCCTAGTACTCGATTGCTTTGTGTCGATTCGGTGCGTTACTCATTCATGAGATGGTTTACGCAGGCGTATGGAACAGTCGAAGGATGCCCTCGTACATGGCAAACATGATGGCGGCACTGGGCACTGTTCGCATCAAGTGAGGAGTCAGACCACCATAGAGACCCATGACACCCTCCTCAAGCCAGACAAGCTTGAAACATTGAACAAGGCCGGTGTACTTGGGCAGTCCGTTCTCCATGGGCGCTTGTCGTAGTCGTGTTCGCGCAACCTATTTCAGTCTGTTAGTATCCTGTCAAGATCCAACGTCTGATATCAATGACGTACTTCGTGGGGATAGGCGATAACAGCGGCAACCAGCTTGGCGCTTCCAGCAGCGAAACCCTTTCCAGTCCAGTCGACAGTCTTATCCCACCATGTCAGCTCACGACCACTGCGGACAATCTTGTTATGTCTGCGGGCTAAAGATGCCTTCATCTGCTCGTAAAGCATCCATTGCATCGTTGACTCTACCACGCCGAGGTAACTAGCGCTCATGCCACGGTAGAGACTTCGAATGCCTTCGTCCCGAATAATTTGACGTATACAGTCGTAGCTGTTGCGATACTTGCGCATCTGGGCACCGCCAGCTGCAACATTCTTATCCAGCTGTAGACGAGTCTTGATCATCCAAATGGGGTTTGTAGCCGTTGAAGTGATGACACCAGCTGCTACACCAGCCGATAGGTGAACCCAGGGAGCCTCTACGCCATTGTTGAAATGCTCAGATATCAAGCGCTTGCCATTGCCGTAGACGTAGAAGTTGATCGATCGAGCTGGTACAACTCCAACTGAGGTAGGACCAAGGCCTTTGAAGAGTGCTCGCCAACCCTCATTCCTGTATACTGAGCCGAGGATCTTGAGTGTGTCGTTGAGATGATATAGAGCGGCTCGGGCAGGGTTCAGTCGGCCAATGACCTTAGCTTGAGCTTCGCGCTGAGCTCGGATCTGAGCCTGGTAGAAATCGGATTGCAATCGGGTCTTTAGCACATCGAGGGGAGCTGTAACTGCTGCGGCAGTCATTCCTCCAACACTAGGAATCACAATCAATTTAGTCTCGTGGTTCCCCGCAAATTAGTCTTACGACAAGTTGTCGCAAGCCAGTTGGGGATCGCATAGCGATTGACTCACCCGCCAGCAAACATGTGAACCCAGGATTTAGCAAAAGGTAGTGCCTTGACGTTACCCTGGATGGGAGTGTCATCGGGAAGTACATCGCCAGTCTCTCGTGACTGTATGAGTGCCGCGTGGTCGATAGGTACATGGCTATGATGGAAGGGTTTCTCGTCGCGGCTGGACATGATGTGTGATGTAGGCTGATGGTGTGACATTATGGGGAGTAGTTCTCAGGAGCGAAGTATCAAGAGGCTTTGGATCTCCTTGAGTGTTGTTTCGTTATCTTCACTCGTTCCTTCACTCGTTCCTTCACTCGATTCGTATTTCAAATTCGATTTTGCGCGGGGCCGTCGGGGAAGAGAGGGACCTCCAGTGCAGCTTGTAGATATCGTAGGATTAAAAGGACCGGTATAATGTGACTATCAATGAGTGGTAGACGAGGATCCAGTCGCTAAACGTTGATGAAGAAGAGGAATCGCCTCTGGTGATCGAAAAAAGATGGAGAATCTTTTTTCATGAATCAGCGAAGCAGTTGCAGTGGCAGTAGCGGTAGACCAGATCATTAGTGCCTTATCTAATCGCCTCCAACCAAAACTTTTTTTTGATGGCTGCCACTGGATGGAAGATGCGCCTCGATCCGCAAAGTGGCACTGGCGGGTCTTCAAGGTACGTCTTTTTTCGACAGCAAGTGCCTTATATGTGGGTCTGAGGCTGCATAAAGCCGATTAAAGCCAAGATGAATTATATTAATGACGAAACACAAAAACGATGACAGTTCTTAGAGATGAGATATCGAAGGAGGTTTTGAAATCTCTATATTCATTGTTATCATAACGCATTGACCTCTTTATCACACACACTCTTCCTTGCCATCATGTATTGACTCTGACAAGCCTGTATCTTCAAGCGTAAAACGCCAGCGGCGCGATTCTGACTGAGGCAGTATCAGCTGGTTGAAGGATTCAACGAACCGTCACTACCCCTGTACGTACTGTTCGAAGGTATTGCCAGCGAACTCGTCAAACCCGTGGCATTTGCTGTGGGCGCCAAGGTCTCGACCGAATGGTTACTGTGATCCGATCTGGCTGATTGCCCCATTCCAAAAGGGAGCCGATGCCGTTCTGCACTCAGATCGAATCGATGCATCGACGCAGTCGATGGTTCCATGGTACTAGGGAGATATCCGTTGTCTCGACTAGGTGGCCTCGAACCCTCATCCGTACCGTATGTTCCAGGCGTTCTATCCCCAGACGTCCTGCCTGCTTCCTGTCGCTCTCCAAGTCGACTCGAACGTCCGTCTTTGGGGTCTAATGTGTCAGGACCTCGTCCATTGTCTGATTGACCATCAACATCCATCTCATCCCTGAGGCCCATGTCTCGCTTGAGTTGTCGGTACTCGTCATCTGTGACTGTTTTCCAACTGCATTTAGCGTGCTTCTTGGTACATCCCGAGCATGCTGTCAGGTGCTTGACACATTCTACCCTTAATCTCCGGCAACGATCACACGGTGGGTTAATCACATCTCCTTTGCCAAGTTGGTCAGTTCGTTGTGTGATAAGGGACCGAAAAGCTGCCTCTCGGCTGTCGATCGCAGGCTGCACTGTCGGCTCTGCTGTATGCCCGCCATACTTCGATCCATGTGCTTGAGAATGGGCTGTGCTGTGTGATGGGGATGGTTGGCTCAAAGTGGTTATAGGGATTCCCGTGACTGACGTCGATCGAGATGGTGGCGGTGAAGCTGAAGCTGCGAGAAACTGCTGCAACAAGTCTGCATGCAAATCATATCCGGCACCAAAGTTGGTCGTTCTCTGCGAACTACTACTACCAGTACTATTAGGGGGCTGATACCGTGACGGCGCTGTGTCCTGTGCGCTCCTGCGTCGACGAATATCTTGCTTTCTCTGCCCTAGTCGATGGTTAAGTATACGAGCTCTCGCCGCTACTTCATCAGCTTTCTTATAAAGAATGGACGTCCTTTGTTCGAGAATGTCTAGCGTCGCTAGCTCTGCCGTCTCATCCTCCTCAAGTGGGTGATCCAGGGGAAACCGATCCAGAGCGCCAGACCATACTAGACGCCAATCGTCCTCCAAAATCTCCACCTGTGAGCCTTTGAGAACAAACTGACAGCATCGTGAGCCATCGGGCTTTTGAACAAGGGCAAAATCCTTGGGGTTTGATCTGGCAAAACTGACTACATCCAGCCAACTTATGGGATTGGAGAATGGCTGAAGTGGTGTCGTCTTGATTGGTCCATCAAAAAACTTCTCAATTCCTCTCAGGAGTCTTGGGCCAGTAAGTTTGGCTCCAAGACTAGCTGCAAGACTCTCATGCCTGTCTAAAACGTCTGATGCACGTTAGCAAAAGGACTCACATTACAGATTCAACAATTCTCTTGACATCCTTACTCTCATATTCACCAATCAGACCAATAATGTCGGCAAATGTGTCGGCGTCACCCTGTACGAGGCTCAAATGGGCTACATGTGATCTCGGGAGATAATGGATATAACCGGGAACGCCTTGAAGGTTGGGTTAGCATATCCTCCAAGCGAACAAGCTGTGCCAGCGCACCAAGACAGAGAAGCCGGATACAAAAGCAACAAGCATGTGCGTCCCTGGAGGAGTCGAGCTCAACGCTGCGTCCGGCGAGGGGTCAAACCAAGAACAACGGCATTTTCAAGTGCCGTCTCGTTTGCGCGTGCCATCAGGCGACGACATGCATTGAAGAATGTAGAAGACACTAAGACACCTGCATATATGCAATGACGACTAGGTCAAGGCAGACAGACATGAAAGTCTTGTGCGGTGGTGCTACAAATGAAACGTCTCAGGATTTGAGGCGACACAATATGGCGCAGCACTTGACGGCTGTTGTCATACTGGACACATACCTTGCTGAAGAGATGTTGGTGCGTGCTGAGCGCGTCCTTGGCCACCGGCATCATCGACATCACGCTTTCGTTTTGGAGGTTCTGAGTCGGCAGTATGGCCCATGATGGGCGTTTGGTGTATGCAAATGCGGTATGTTGGTCAAAGGGCCAAAAGTGACAGAGGAGCTGATCTAATGCAAGGCGTGTGATAGAATGAGGCGCTTACGCTTGACCAACAAACGTTCTAGCCGAGATTGAACCCTGGAAACCCCTTTGAAGCGGGCAGATCTGCCTGAATCGTGCTGAAAAGTGGACAGAACAGGGAGATATCAAAGCTTGTTTGAGAGATTTGACAAGAAGGATGAATAAGAGTCAGGTGAGTGGCAACGTCGCGAAGGGACTGCGACGGGGATTGCAGGTAATTGATTGACTGAGAGAGAGAAGAGAGAGAGAAGAGAGAGGAGGAGACAACGACAGCGGTTATTGGATATTCATGGCGACGGAGTGAAGTCGGAATAAGTTGACGATGATTTGAGAGGATATGTCGAATTTGTAGTATAAAGAGCCCCCCAGATATGCAGGTAAATGGGCGCCAAGAGGAGAACAATTGCTGATTCTCCGTGGAGTAGTCTCAATTTTATTCCAGCACAGAAAATCCCTCGCGCAAATAACACGCCGAACCACGACGGGTGAAGTTGAAGTTTAAGTGGGTGAAAAAGAGCCTGAAGAGTGAAAGAAAAGGAGATTGAAAGGTTCAAATATTCCCTGGGCTGGGGAGAAGCACAAGGAAATACGGAAAAGAGTCTTGGAACAAGAAGAAAGTGCCGGGGAGTCGGGACTGTGTGGGGGAAAGCGTAGCGGAGGGAGGTGCGAGGCCGGTGGTTCCTCCAAGGTAAAAACGGTCAAGTCAAATGGAATGAATATGAATGGAAGGCACGCCAACACCAAATTCTCCGATTGACAGCGCCTAAAACGACGACTGACTGTAAGAAAGAAGGAAAGCTTTGACGAAAAAAGTAATGAGGTAGGCCAAAAGAATTTAAAGACAAAGAGTGGTAGTAGCAGCAACCAATTCAAACCGACAGCACAAATGCACTGGTGATGACCTATGAATTCATCAACTAATGTTATGCTGTAACCATTACCAGGCGCTCAGCGCCTAGACGGCGAGCGGGCTCAAGACCCAATGCTAATGTAGCTTGATTTCCTCTTTTGGACAGCTCATGATGGATATTCCAGAGGCCTCCTTTGATGAGCCAAGTACATGCGAAAAAAAACAACTCATAGTCCTACAGTTTTTGTCGCATATCATTCACTGTCAATCTGTACATAGACGCCTTTATGCATGCTCTGGCGTGGAATCTTTGTATGAGGCTGTGCTGCTGCATCTCCTAAGGTAGCTTGCACGGATGGAGGGAGGGATGAATTACAGGCGGTAAACAGGAAATGTAAGAGACAAGCTCAAGCTGCATGGATCTAGTTTCAAATCATGAGAGTGAGGTAATATCACTGGCGCTGGATCATCCCGCTCATGCTGAAGGGGATGCACGCTCGTCGATCTGCTACTGCGATTTGCGACACTGGTGTCCGAGGCATGCGAGCGATATTTCGTGTTCTTGTCCTTCACTCCATATCAAGACAGTCCAATAGTATCACGCTCGGTTTTACGGCACTGAAAGTCGGTAAGTGACCGTCACTAATCGACAGAGCTCTACTATATTTTGTTAGGCTTGTTTCTGAAGATTAGTGTCTATCCTGCAGTAATGATTATCGTATTCACATGAAGAAGTGTTGCTGTATGCATTCCTGCCACTCATTGGCCGAATCGTATGAATCAAGCTCAAGTCAAGCTCTCTTCTCACAATCCACCCTCACACCAACCACACACATACTTCCCCACAAACAGCCCAAATTTACACTCCCAAATGTCCATAAACGTCTTAGCATCATTCACCCCACCAAAGCAATCACAAGTTCAAACTTCAACCCAAACCAAGAGCTCATCAACAATATCACCCCCCATCTCCTCATCCCATCCCCCGAACAGACGCCATGTCCGATAGACCCTCACATCGAGGCGGCCGCGGCGGCCAAGGATCGAGTTTACGTGGTGGACGCGGAGGCGGTCGTGGAGGAGGCGGCGCGGGAGGCGCGCAGCAGGAGCGCGAGAGACCCAAGAAGGAGAACATTCTTGACTTGGGCAAGTATATGGACAAGCAGATCACTGTCAAGTTTAATGGTGGTCGTGAGGGTATGTTTGGTCGAGTTGCGCGCAAGGAAATACAGGCTGCTAACTTCTGGTATAGTCAAGGGCACATTGAAGGGCTATGATGCTCTCATGAACCTGGTTCTAGATGATGTACACGAGGTTGTTCGAGGTATGACGCGCGATTACTTACACACACATACTCTCCTTGATAGACTTCTGAATTCCTTGTATATGCACCCACAGCTAACACGGCGACTCCAGACGACGAAGGCAACGAGTCGACTCGATCCCTTGGCCTCGTAGTTGTTCGAGGTACACTCCTTGTCCTCGTCAGCCCTGTCGACGGCAGCGAAGAGATTGCCAACCCTTTTGTGCAAGCTGAGGATGATTGAAAGACCAACCACTATCAAGCTGGAAACGGATGTTACGACAAGGGCAAAGAATAAAACGCCCGACCTGGAGTCGGTCACCATATTTGCGGCTCGTGTCAAGGCTGGGTTCACTCAAAGAAACCGAGCGACACACTCAGACCGCCAACTATTAGCAGAAATTTTTTTGGATTTTGTATGGGCATCGAAAGCCGCGTTGTACGAATCCCCCTTGCTCCAATTGTGGAATTCTCACATTAAAACGTCACTTCATAGACACTTGTAATGAATAAAGGCAATGCATCATGTTAAAAAGGCAAATAAGCTACTTTGTGTGTCTCGCTATGTCTCATCTCGCTCTGCTTCGATACCATCGTCACGCTCTGCCATATACACACACAGTCTAAACATCATCAGTCAAGGCAGACCGTCCCGATCCTGCACATTGCCTCAACGTCCTATTCCCTCATTGAACTATATGACATAAAGCCGGAAATCTTCTGGCGGCATTACCAGTTCTGAAGGGCTTGATTGATCCAAAGGATATGCCCCTATGAGTACCCAAGGTATGATTTGGTTCTCTGAGAGAATGTTCTCAAAAACCGGTGAACTCCGTCCATTTAGTTCGTTCCTTCTTCCTTTCAACTCTCTTGCTAATAGTCGGGGGTTCTGTGTCGCCTTGAGGACTTAGGCCTTCTTGTGAGTCGTCGTTTGATTCCCCCTCAAAGCCTCGACCTGATTCGCTTAGGTCTTTCTGTGCGTTGTGTGTTGGTCCCTTCTCAAAGCTTTGGTCTGGCTCGCTGGCAACTTCCTTTGAATCGTGACTTGTTTCGATTTGAGACCTCGATTTTGTTTGATGCCATTGTTTCTGTGGATGAAATCCTGTGCCCCCTCGAAACCCGGCCCCAGTCCCGTAATGACCTCCTCGTCCGCGTCCGCATCCTCTCCCCCTTCCCCGGTATGGGCTGTTTTGGACACTTGGTAACGGCGGAAACGCGTTGTTATACTGTTGGTTGGGAACTTGCCGCTAGCCAGGTTCTTGTTTCTGCTGGGACTAAAAGCTTCGACCTGATTTGCTCGCCTTGACAAGCTCACCATACGAATTCGTCAGCATCTTCTTAAGCTCCTTGTAGCTGATCAGGAAGCTGGTCTGCTCGTCTCGACTCGTAAGACAAACCCTCTCCTCCGTTCCTATATCTAGTTTGCTCATGCAGCGAAGCATATGTCCCATATCCAGGACTGGGTTGCCATTGCTGTCCACTTGATGGAAAACGTAGTCTCTGAATAGTTTGAGCATATAGCGCTCACCATTTTCGGACCAGTTTTGATCACCATTGAAGTCATACCGCTCGTTGATGGTTGCAAGCTTCATCATCAGTCTGGCAGCCCTGCCGTTCTCCACCTCCCTCATAACATCGGCACGGACCTTATCGTAGGCTTGGAGGTTCTGGTCAAATGTTGCTGTAATTCGCCCTGCAATCCCGCGTACGAATTCGTCGATGCCTTTCTGAGCCGGTGGTTGCTGGGGTGTAAGGAGCCATAGCACAGTATCCCTCAGCTCGACAGAATACACTCTCGACAATTGATCCAAAGACACGGTAAAGTTAGTAAGATGGATTGGCAGAGTATTAGTCGTCAGGCAGAGCAATAGACGGCCGAATTGAATGAAGTCTTCTTGTTGAAGCTCCTGAATGGATCGGTGAGCATCATATTGCACCACATCCAAAATAGAGCAGGCACTGAGGCGAATGCGGCCTTTATCTGTCAGAATAATTTTGCTGGGGTCGATGCACCGTGCTGCCAGATTAACTGAATGTATAGCCTGCAGCGCATTGGCGATCTGTGAGATGTAACCCCACAGGACGTTCTCAGCAATTGGCGTTTTTGCTTGGAAGCGTGTACCATGGGTAGTGCTTGGGGTCAAATGAGCCTCAACGAGTGTCTTGGAGAGGGGAAAATAGTTTTGTACAAAGATGAGTGAACTGTCTCCAAAGGCACGTGTGGTAAACGCATCGATGATAGAAACCACGCTGCCATTATTGATGCGTCGCCACTCTTTGACAGTCCTAATGGCGTTCTCGTTGGTAAGCCTATATCCTTCCAATCGCCTAAGACAATAAGTGTGACCCGACTTGGTTTGAGTAGCTTTGTAGACCCAGCTAGGATAGCCGAAGATATTAGCATTTTTCCTGTGGGTTGTATCCAAAGGCACCAAGTTGTGATAGTTGTCGAGCTGTGGTAACTGGGAGTTGGGAAGAACTTGACCAGTTGCTTCAAGCTTGTTGACAATCTCTATCCGGTCCTTCTCAGCCAAGAAAAAGTCGTGGGGTAGACGGTGGTATGGCATCAAATCATCTCGACGTGGACCAGCCGGGAAGTACAAGTGATGTTGAAGAGGCTGAACGGGAGTAGCGAACGCGTTTTGTGCTGGGAAGTAGCCTGCTGGAGCATGGCCACCGAGAGCTCCAGGGTCTTCGGCATAAGGATTATACTGGGGAGTAGTGATGCCTTGGTTCATGGCAGGCACAGTAAAGGGATCATAAGACATCCCGCTATCTTGAGCGGAGCCATTTGCTACAGCAGTCTATATAATCAGCGAAGAGTCTTGGTATTGGTAATGGCAAAGTCTTACCGTATTGTTCACGTCAAAGTTGGGGGTAAATTCACGGACATTTGCAGGATTGAAGACGCTGCTGTCGCTATCTTGGGGCCCGACGGGGGTGGCAGCTTGACAAGCGCTTGTTAGTTGACCTGCACGAGTATGAAGGTTTGAAGAGGGTACATACAGCCTAAGCCACGTGGTGTAAAAGCTGGAGCGCTCGCAGCTTGTGAAGAGAAAGTAGCCTTTTTAGTTCCAACACTAGCTGGTGTGAAAGACGGTGATTCAACGTTGAGCGCTTTCTTTGATCTGGATTCATCGTTGTTAGCCATCCTGAAGGTCCGAAATCGCACTGAAAGTTGCTGGATATTGAGTTTAACTCTTCAACAGTCAACTCTAATATGAAAGAGCGTGGTGTGAACGAAAGTATAATCCTAGAATAGCGATGTAGTATTATAACTTGTTGATACGTGGAAGAGTTTTTGTTTTGGGAGTTGGAAGAAATTTGCAGGGTAAGCCATGAGTGATGAAAGTATCGGCCGATGAGCGGAGGAGTCATGAGACATATGGTCCTTCCCACTGCAGCTATGAAGCCTACAGACAGAAAAAGTACCTTAGATAACAGCAATTGAATTGTCACTTGCAAACCTCTCATGAATAAAGCCACCAAATACGCTACCATGTAAGCCGATAGGTTGAGGCGATCCTGGTTGAAGTGCGAAACCTACTAACCAAGTGGATTTGGACAGCGCGAACTTTCGCATCATGGGTCCAGGCCTAAAAACAACAAAGAACCAAAAACAAAAGTTTATGTAACCTACAAGTCTGAATTGGAGTTATTTTTGTTCTGATCATGGCTAAAGGCGCAGCCTTGGTCTTCGTATCGACAATGGCCGTAAATAAGTACGTTTCGGCAGAGTGTATCTTTATTCTCTGGGAGAGCCCAGGTCAGCGTTCATGTTGGACTTGAGTTGATGGCGGGGTGTCTCGATATCGTGGAACGGAAGGGCAAACGAACCGCGTCCTTTGGGCCTCGGGGACCCGACTTGGCGTCGTAGATCGGCCGTTTGATATCGCGATGTCGCCATGGTCAGTAGTATATAGTGTTGAAGATAGTGCAGCCCCCTTGGCTGTGTTTACGACGTCTGAAAGAGCACGACGTTAGCAGACCGTAGACTGAGGAACGATCTTGTATAGATAACAATGTCCACAGGACCCAGACCGAATACTGACAGAAACAGCACCTACTTGACTCTGGCAAGCATTTCCCATTGTTCAATTGATCGAGGCGACTGGCCGCCCATGGAGTAACGAGACGAACGGCGGGGTTCAGAGGCTGACCGTCGCAGACCAGCTTGAACGGTAAGCAAAGCGCGGGAAGTCAACGGCCGTGTTCGAGGGAGGACAAGGCGCGGGCCGTCGCCTCTTGAAACGGGAGCAAGCAAAGTCTTGCGAGGTCGGGAGAAGGAGAGGTGAGGTTGAGGTTAGGTATGGAGGAGTTGAACGAATGGTTGGATAGGATAGGATAGAATGGGATCCAATAGGTGTGGATGTGGGCGGTGGGGGGG
>PVPY01000309.1:0-37896 GCA_002982035.1 Fusarium algeriense | reverse complement strand
TGCGCAATATAAACAACACCTATGGGAGGGATGGGCAGATGGTCCGATGCTACGCCCGTGGTTATGTTGGCTGTGTTCAGGGTTTGGGTGCCGTCGTAAAAGCCACTTATCCTCCTCTAATGCCTCTGCAACAACCATCCACTTGCAACCACACTTCCGGGATTTCCGTTGCCGGATACCTACGCCTTCAGTAGGTCTGGGTTCTCCGAATCGATCGCATTGGAATGAATATCTGATCTTCCGGCCTTTATATGAGTAGGCATTTCGTCGAACAATACCAAACCCATGAGCCTTTGCGAAGGTATTCACCCAGTTGAAGAGAACCTCGGCTGATGGTGCTGCCTCGCCTGGGATTGGTGGATTTGGGATAGGGTCTGGTGTGGGCGACGAGGACTGTTGGAAAGGGGAAGATCCGACTGCCTGTGGAGGTGATGATACTTGGGGAGATTGGATAGATAGCCCTCGAGGCGGAGAGTATGGCGGAGGGGATTTGTAGGCATCTGAGTTGAGTGGTGACCAACCCCATCTCTCTCGCCATTGGTGTACTCGTTCGTACGACCGGGCGAGTTCAATAGTCAATCTCTTCTCCTCCCCAATAACCTCGCGTACCAGCTTCAAGGCGGATTCAAACTCGGCCCTTGTTGAAGTTGGGGGCCGTTGGGTAGATCGTGGTGAAGAGGCGGATAGTAGTAGATCAGTTTCGGGGCCTGGTATGGGTATTCTAACTCGCTGCGATCGTGTTCGTCCGGATGGGAAATTATTCGAAAAGTGTATCTCGTGATCGAAACGGAGCTCCCATGGCGGCTCATGGAGCCCCTGCGATCCATGAGGCCGTGGAAAGCTTGAAAATGTCTGTGGATAAGATGCGAAGAGATTTCCAAGCGCATCTTCGTCGCCGATATCGTAGTACTGGTCGATACTTGTCGCGGTGCTGGTAGCTGACTCTGGTCTATCCGTAAGTAGTGGTGGGCTGAACCTGGCTGGTCGGGTCTGTTGCTGTCGTTTTCGAGGACGTGATTGATCGCTCGGGCTAGGCCTTCGGGTTCGGCGTCTTGAATTGCTCTCTGAGCTATGAGGAGGCTCGGATTGGGACATAATGAAGGTTTTTATCGTCAATGGCTGGGAGACTAGCAATGGATAGCTAATTATCTAATAGAGAGCGTCGCGTCAGTCACTAAGGGATAAAAACTCTTGGTACAATTTAGAGCTATCGGCAGAACCGAGATTGCTAACAAAAGAGGGTCCTATCCAATCAGATATTACAAAAGTCATGCCCGTGTAAGAGCCATGCCCGTGTAGCCAAAATGTCATGCCCGTATATCAATTCCCTAAAATAAACTATTAGAGTATATGCACCAGTCTCAAAGGAGCCCGTTCGAATCGGGCCTGCAGTATTTAATTCATTTTTTTTTCCTTTCCTGATTCATCTCCTCCATTGCATATCTTCCCCATCGTAACCATCAAAATAGCTTCATATTACACCATCCAGGTTTTATGTTTGCTTATACTTTGAATCCTTCTAGATGTTCAATCTATGTCTCTCTCTTGCGATTGTTGTAATGTGTTCCTGGTCACTGCCAGAAGCGACCGAATCGTAGACTGAACCTCAGCCATCGTCGATGATGACATGCAATCTGCTATTCCCAAACTCCCACAGTGCATGAACTTGGACTGGAATGTCCTCACCGTATGATACAGGTGTTTCAATTGGTAGTCTACCACTGTCGCAAGCAAGATCAATCTCAAAGGTGGATCAAGCCTGAGGCCTGCGACGCGGCAGTCTACTGAGTCGAACAGCGTGCAGTCATGGTTCGGCGCCGATGATGAGGGGACAGCGTTATGGACCTCGTGTAGTATTTGGTCGTATGTAGATAGTAGCAGAGACAAGGGCGTCAATACAAGGTGAAGAACAGTCTGCCAATTGGAACAAACTGAGTCTGTCGCATTGCCATTGTTCTTCACGCATTGGTGCAATAACTCGGTTACAACGCCAAGGGCCTCTTGTACCGGTCGCATGGCTGCTTCTATGTATTTCGCCGGTTGAGATTGAGTATTAGTACTCCTTGCATGAGCGGGCGGTAATCTTGTGTTTAGTGGTTCTTGCTGGAGGCCCGATAATCTCTCGAGCGGGCTGGATGCATTCGTTGTATCATTGGGAGAGCGTAAACGGGGATCGATGATGGAGTCGTTTGAACCAACAGGTGGGCTAGTGGGAACAGACCACGGGTCTTCATTCATGGGCATGTCGAGAAATGGATGTGTGCTATTAAAGTTGCCGAGACTGTTTGTAAAGTCAAAAGAGTCGAATAATGCCGAATGGTCTGAAACAAGATCAGCGATGCATCAGAGATTGGCGAAGACGGAGGCTTACCTGTAATGCAACCATCGCCGAGCTGTGGAGGTGATGGAGGCATGGATATCCCCGAATCTATAGTCAATGCATCTCCATCCGAGAGGTTATAAAATGCAGTCTCAGAAATAGTATGTGTGTGTTTGTTGCGTCTCTCTACCTGCCATTGATGCTTTACTAGGCCTTCCAACCTTGAGAGCAGGGCTATAAGTGCAGACCAAGTCATCACCAAGACATCGCGAGCATCCGTCCAAGTCCCCAGAGCAGCGCAATTTACGAGAGTGACACCTGTCGCAGGCAAGCCTTTTTAAAATAATTGGATTTCACTTACGGAAATGAGAATGCAGAAGACATCGCCAACGGGCTTTAACGTTCTATTTGGATGGTAATGTAGCAGTTGAGTACTTCAAATGGAAGGATTCGGGATTAAGCTTTCACTTTGGGACATGCTTTCACGAATATCCAAGTTGAGAATCAGATTCACGGTTGCCCTTTGTAGGCAGATGTTTGCTTTTGGCATGCATTGACTCCACTGATGAAGGATGATCTTCACTGGGGCAACTGAGACAGATATGGACATAATCCCGTGATAACGCGCTCATCGTACCACCCGCAATAAAGGATCTCAAACCTTGAACGGCAGAGATTTCGGCATCTTCCACCATTGTAATTTCACAAAGTTCTAGACGGAAAAAGACTGTTCTTATCCTGAATCACCCCACAAACTTAAGGGGCCATGCAGCACCTTTACCCGACGTTACATTCTTGTCTCATCAATTTTTATTCTCACCATCGAAAGCACAATAACGATCCTTTCCTGGAGACAACAAGGTAATCAATCTTTAGTCTAGCTTCGGGTAATTTTATGCCATTCCCGCTTACCCGACAAACTAATACAGCATTGGCAGTTCAACGGTAATTGAAGGCCTAAAATCGTACCGCCAAGAGAGTAAAGGTGTGCTAGCGGCCCGCCAATCTTACCTATTAGTGACCGAAGCATACGCTGCGGCGAAACACGTTCAGTGGCACTATCAGCCCTGTGTGTCGGAGCTGGGCCATCAATCTTGGCGTGCAGGGGAACATGCTAAGGTTTTCCCGTCTGGTGCTAGAAATGTTCTCTCTAAGAAAAGAACTCTCTTCATACTCTGCATGAGGGTTTCTATGTATCACATCATGCTGCGCAATGATGAAACCTTACAGCCAAGAGTTGCCTTATCTTGTACTCCACGTCGTAGCTCAGGTGTCAAAAGATTCACCATCTTTTCTCCAGTATTCCAATGGTCCAGGAACAACCCCCAACAAAAGGGTCCTAAATCCACCGGAATCACGAGCTTTACATTCCGAGATCGTATGTTAAGTAATAAAAGGAATCATCAGTGGGTCATTCTCAAACTCGACCCATCGTAAGCAGCTTATTTTCGTTTCTGGTCAGCATTTTACGTATTTGCCTCATGCGCCTCAATTTTTACCCAGTCCGGAGTAAAACTTCCTCCTACCCTCCGTTCGATTACCCTACAGTGCAGATACTTACTGTGTGCCTGTTAAAGCACCAATGGCATCATTACGCACGCGAGTTGCGTGTTTTAGCCGTTGGGTAAAACGTGATGTTACTAACATGGTTGGTTGCATCGGGTGATACAGGGTTGCACAGAGCCTCTCATAACGATCAACGGAGCTCTTTAAATGCATGTCAGATTGTATATCCGGATGCCACCTTGTGAGTAGCCATTCACGAGGGCAAACAAGCCTGCAGGTTTTAGCAGCTTCCTATTTAAACACGCGAACCATTGGTAGGTTTATCGCGTCTCTGTTTTAAGCTTATCGACGTCAGATTTTATTTTAAGTACTGTTGATCATCAACTCTTCGACAAAAGACACGAAAATATGGGTTCCTCTCACTCACACTGTCAGCTTCGCTTGAGTCGTTTGGAAACACAATGAGGTAATCGCTGGTCCTTCTGGTCAAGATCTACACCAATAAAGTTTGGGCCATCCTTATTGGCTAAGATAAGATGTGAAGATCGCGTCGCGTGAGGTCGAAATGAGGAGTGAAGCGAGATTGGGAGTCACGAGCAACATGCTAATAGGGTACAGAGGAACACAGCAAATGCGGCTTCACGGCTGCAAAAAGATAGAGTGTGACAGAGTAACCTGGAATATTGAATTGCTACCTAATTATGCCAACCATGTTAAGTAGAGTCCAGAGTTATCTGCAATTTTCAGGATCCTCCCCAAGTATCAGTACACGCGACTACAACTGCGGACAACTCCGCCCCAATGAGCAAGTGATAAGCTTCCAAAAGATGCTTAAGCAGAAACTCCAACAGGCTTCTGGCAAATAGCACCTTGATCAAGCTACAATCTAGTCAGTCATCTTATCACTGCAAGCCGATGAGAAGTAACTTACAATCTCGGAAAGGCCACAGCAGCGGGCACGCTGGCCAGACTTGGCGCAGATCGCCTCAAAGTCCTTGGCGTCCTTGGGAGTCTCGGTGGCTGTGAAATTCGTTAGAAAGTCCTCATAGTCGCGCATGAATGGTAAACTCACGAGAACGGCAGTCAATGGAGATGACACCAACGAGGTTGACACCACAGCACTGGGGGTTGCCGAAGAGGCCACCGCTGGGGCAAGCGTCATAGTTGGCGGAGGCGGCAGGCAGGGCGAAGGCAGTGCCAGCGAGGAAGAGAGAGGCAATAGTGTAGAACTGCATGATTGCGGTGTTGGAAGATTGGTTTTGTTGGAGAAGTTTGGGAACTTGGAAGAGATCTGGATGGATGGATTGTTTGAATGCTGAGTGATGATGGTGAAATATCTTGAAAGCTGGCGCAAGAGGTAGTCTTTATAGAGAAAGATGCTCAACAGTTGTAAGACAGGTCATCTCTCCTTGGTATTCTTGGTGTTATCTTTCTCCCTACTCTTCCAAGTGAACCTTGAGGGTCTTACTGAGACGATTCTCTTTCCGGCGACTCCAACCTCAAAGGTTGAAATTTGGAATGTTTCTCAGCTCTGCATCATCCTCTCCTGACGCAGTAGGATGCATCGTGGCCCTAGTATGGATTACCAGGCTGTTATGCATCTCGACGCTAGCTGGTTGCATTTGCAGATCATCATATCCTAATGTCTAAAAAGTGGCCTACCCCAGAGTATTGAATTTCGAGTAAATAATTAACAAGTTTAACCCAGAACTATGTATTATGGAGTAGCTAGTAGTTTTTCCCGATCAAAAAACAAAACATTATTAAAATTATAAATGGTTTAAAGCTTCATCAACGTTAATTGTTGAGAGGCTGTATTAGGTATTAGTGTTTAGTCTGCAGTTAGAAGCATAATAAAGAAATTAATCGGCGACATGAAAGAAAGTTTTGATAACAAAAATGGATAGGAATTAAAATTACAATAGATCAAACCAGCAAGGGAAAATTCAAGGAGCATGCCGCGTATTGAGTTTCGGAAGTCGGTATCAGAAACAATGAATTGCCGAAGTGCAAGGGATGTCTCATGAATCAGATATCGCTTACTCAATAACAACAAACGCCGCATGCCTCACCCAACTGCCGTCCCGATGTCTTAGACGAAAACCAGGAACCAGGCGTCGATCGTATCCCTATGGGCGGAGAATTTCCATATAATTAATTGGACCTGCGGGGAATTCCCCACGCCACGATGTTACCGGGAACACGGCTGAAAGAACCTCCCTTATCAATGTCTCAGACGTCAGAAAATAGTCGCAGATCGCTTCTTATTCCATCATATCAACAAATGGGTTAGTGGCTACGAATACTGACAGGTTGGCGATCTCTACTCAATTTCAACAAAGCGTTCCCTGTTATGCATGCTTTTAGTGAATACAAACAACTACCACGAGAGCTGAAATAAATGCAGTTACCACGTACTACACATCAGAGCAAGCAATGATCCTCAGTTTTAGTAATGCAAAAAAGGTTCTGCGATTTAATTATCAAATTATCACAAAACTATGTACCACAATAGGAATTATTAAATTCTTGCAATAAGCGACTAAATTTGGATAAACACCCGTAGTCAGGAAGCAGGTTCTAGACTACCAACAACTCAACTAAAACTACCTCCACTCTCAACACATTACCAACATCAGAACTAAATACTTAGGTAGAGCTAACTGAATTTACAGAGGAATGCCCAAGAAGATGAATCCAAGCCCAAAGATGCCCATGAGGCCAAGCTCACCGTAAGCGGTTTTAGCAGCAGCAGCAGCGACGACAGATGGCTTTCCAGGTGTAGAGCCACCAGTAGGAGTGGAAACAGGCTTCTCTCCTGAGGGGTTGGGAGCCACGGAAGTTGCCATAGATGCAGGGGGTTGAGGAGCTTCTCCTCCAGCACCGCAAGTTGTGCACGCAGGAGGGTTGGGCTGAGCAGGGGGCTGAGACTCTTGGCCTGGGGTGCCACAGGTAGTGCATGAAGGGGAATTGGGCTGCTCTGGTGTGTCCTTGCCCGGCTTGTCTGAAGGCTTGGGCACCTCAGGAGGAGAAGCAGGGGAGTGTTTGGGACCGCCACACGTGGTGCATTCTTCTGGCTGAGGACCTGTAGGAACTGGCTTGGCAGATGGGGCTGACGGCACGGGTTGAGGCTGAACCGGAGGCTTGCCAGAAGGCTGCTCCTCAGAGTGGCATGTCTCACAGTGCTCGGGCTGTGGCTTGGGTGGCTCGTTGTCTTTGCCAGGGGGACTAGGTCCCTTGGTAGGGGTAGCCTCAGCACACGGAACAGTGAGTGTCGCGGTGATAGGCTCAGAACCGCACGAGCTACAAACAGTGACGGTTGAAGTGAAGCCAGGCGGAACTCCAGTAGTGCGAGGCTGACACTTTTCCTTGTGGCAAGCCTTAGTGATGGTGTAGGTATGCAGACGCAGACCCGTGGAGCAGAACTCGTGATACTCAGTGGTATACACGGTATGAGGTCCGCTACCACCAGTGCCATTACCAGACCAAGTGCTGGTCGGCTCAATTATGGTGGTGGTGATGGTAGGAAAGGTCCTAGTTGAGGTGACGCAAGAGGTTGTTTCTGCGTTGACTGCAAGACCGGCAGTCAAGAGAAAGGGGACGAGGGACTTGAAGGTGTGCATTTTGAAGCGAGTGACGAAGCGAGTGACAAGTGTAAGTTTGTACAAGATGTGAGTTGAACGAGTGAAAGTTGTCAAATGACTTGTATGTCTGCAGTTCCGACAAGATCCCTTCGCCTGATGGATTATATATCAATAACTTGCTGATAAGACGACCTTTCTAAGATTACAATCAAACCTTCATACCTCGCGCTCGCGGAAAATCTTCTTGCAGCCGAGTTGAAACCAAAAAAGCACAACGCAGCTGAAGCCAGAACTTAAACATTCATAGTATTTCCGAAGCAGGTAATATGATATCGTTGCCTTGCATGATGAGTCGTACGTTAAATCTGTTTCAGGAAGTTGATCAGCGGCTAATATCTCCGATGGAGCCTCGCTTACCGGGGGGAATGTGAGACAGCAAGAAATAGTGTCAGATAGTTCAATGTCAAGAGACAAAGTTTTGCGATGGAAGCTGAAAAACTTCAACTTTGGTTGTTGGTGGCGTCGTGGAGTTGATTTCAGCATATCTAAACTCAAACATAACAATTTTCCCGAGTTTGTTGCGTTGTTGTTCAGGAGTCCTTATCTCCATCCAGCGTTCTGGGAGTGTATATACAGCACCTCTGCAGCCCGGGTTCAACGTAAATTATTTGATTATCAACAATAACTTCTCATTAATCACTTGACTACACTCGTTTACTTCACATCGCTCGCTTCTTGCACTTCCTGCCAACCCTCGTTTGTCACCATGAAGTCTAAGCTTATCTTTGTCACTTCCCTTCTGGCTCAGGTTGCTCCGGGACTTTCTCAAGCATCTGATAACCCTCTTTGCACTGATATTGTCAATCTTCAACCCATTGAATATGACTTCCTGCAGCCTATTCTCATAGACTCATTCTTCCCGGCCAACACTGACATTGTCCTCGATGATGGACATGTTATCCATGTCACCGATGCCCCAACCTCTTTGAGCACTGTCTTGACAGATGTTTCGACCAGCTTGACAACACTGACCAGGTTAGTCCATCCAACTCGAAACAAAGAGCCTATAACATGACTAATCACTGCTGACTAGTGTTGCCAACGGAAACACTCCTGGTGGAGGGTACATCACTTACACCGTGCCTGCGGATCCTCGCGATATCGGAAACCATCCTGTCACCAAGACTTACCCTGCCACTGAGCCCGGCCAGCCTGGAGTAGTCATCATTCAGACGCCAACCTCTCCCCCTAAGGCTGATGGAGTTCCTACTTCTTCAGTCCCTTACGCCACAGTAACAACCACTGGAGACTTCCCTTCCTTGACCACACAGACAATCAGCCCCAATAAGCCAGGGGCAACAGGAAGTGTTATTGTCGAGGTGCCTTCTTCAGCTCCCTACATCACAACTACTACCACTGGAGATTTTCCATCCCTTACCACAAAGACCGTTACCCCTGATAAGCCTGGTGCGACAGGAAGTGTTATTGTTGAAGTACCAACCACCTCTTCAGTCCCTTACATCACAACAACCACTACTGGAGACTTCCCTTCCCTCACCACAAAGACCGTCACTCCTAATAAGCCAGGAGCCACGGGAACTGTTATTGTGGAGGTCCCAACCACCAGCCCTGGCCCCTCTTCAGCATCCTTTGTCACAGTCACTAGTCCCGGTGCTCCCACTGATAGCCCCGGTACGAGCACCATCTCTCCAAGTGGCTCTAACGAGCCTGGAACTGTCATCATTGTTGTTCCAAGCTCTCAGGCTCCACCAGCCTCTTCAGTACCATTTGTCACTGTGACAACCACTGAGAGTACACTCAACCCAACTGATGACCCTATCACATCTACTATTTCCCCAAGTGGCTCATCCGGCACCGGTACTGTAATTGTTGAAGTGCCACCTTCAAACTCCCCGGCTTCTTCCGTGCCCTTTGTTACTGTTACAACCACTGAAAGTACCCTTAACCCGACGGACGATCCTGTTACCTCGACTATTCCACCAACTGGATCAGCGAGCACCGGTACTGTGATCGTCGAAGTGCCACCCTCGGGTTCCCTCAGTGCTTCGAGTGTGCCTCTCGTTACTCGTACTGTTACTGGTGACGATGGTAATGGCGAACCCTCTACAACAACCATCCTTCCTACCACAAGTGGCGGAACAGGCACTGTGATTGTTGAAGTTCCTTCTTCGACCAACAGCCCATCGTCTCCTGCAGCAGAGACTTCAAGCCCCAGCCAGTCCCCCTCCGATGGCAACCCCTCGAGCACGCCAGCTAGTTCACCTACCAGTAGCTCAGCAGCTTCCTCAAACACTGCGTCTAAGGCACCATCAAGCACTACTGACCAGACGAGTAACCCGGCCACATCTTCGGCCCCTTCGTCTACATCTTCACCTAGTAATGCTGAGACGAGCTCTCCTGCCAACCCATCAACCTCCAGCCCAGCCTCGTCAGCTCAGACTTCCTCGCCTGGTTCCTCCACAGAGTCAGCTCCCAGCTCAACCTCAAGCGAAGCGGCCTCCGACTATAACCCCTGCCCTGACAGTCTCTACGGGAACCCCGAGTGTTGTTCTGTCGATGCTCTTGGTGTTGCAGATGTTGAATGTGATTCACGTAAGTATCTCCACCTTGACAGCACTAAGATCAAACCTAACATAATCAACAGCTACCGAGTCCCCTATTGATGCAGACGACTTCCAGGCGATCTGCGCCGCCAGTGGCAGACGTGCCCGATGCTGTGTTCTTCCAGTGGTAAGTCTTCCTCTTTGGTGGGAAACGTTAGATACTAACACATTTCGTGCTTCAGCTTGGCCAGGCGCTTGTTTGTATGACCCCTGTCGGTGTCTCCGACTAGATCGATAGAGTGCAACTCTTGATTGGTAGTTAAAGCTTGTGATCTCTCGAAGAGTGTCCAGGCAGGACATTTTATTTGTACTATTGATCACTATCTGTGAGCAAAGTTGATGACATCCAATTGATCCGTTCGGCCTTATTTGATTGGTTCATCTTTCTGCTATCACAACCCGCCCTGAAACCGGGGTTAGGTACTGAGGGAACTGTATTTAATCCACAGTACATAATAATGCCCTATGCACCTTAATGGTATTGCTTTGTACTCA
The DNA here is from genome assembly GCA_002982035.1 of Fusarium algeriense. Classification (NCBI taxonomy): domain Eukaryota; kingdom Fungi; phylum Ascomycota; class Sordariomycetes; order Hypocreales; family Nectriaceae; genus Fusarium; species Fusarium algeriense. The sequence continues at coordinate 27,367 of PVPY01000309.1, read as the reverse complement.
TGTCAACGGACTTCCAAGTGACAGATTTCATTCTCGCAAGCTTATTAAATGTGTTCCTTGCATAATTGTGTTTCCTGATATTAACTTGCACATAAGCAAGGCTCTAGGACTCTATACTTAGTAGCACCTACCTGGCGCTTATCAGAATCACAATTGCTGTGACGATGTGGCTTGAAAAAAGCTGGCTGAGCTGTTTTGAGGCCCGCCATCGTGTCACCAGCCATAGCCCTAGAATAAATATTGGCTAAGGAAAATCAGGCTGGCAGCCTGAACGTGAGAGGGAATTTCTGCTGTAGGAAAAAGTCGAAAATGTTTCTTTCCTTGATATCCTCCGTAAAGGCTGTCCGAGTATTGTTCACAGTATCTCAAATGCCCTTCAAAGTATCGATACATATCCATACGACTTAGGTAGCATGTCGTCTCAGTCCGGACTTACAACAGGCAGTCCAACTGCTAACCGACAAAATGCCAAACCCCAACAAACTAGCAAAGTCAAAACGTGGAGAAACTTTGTCAAAAATTTCCTTAGGACCATCGGACTCAAGATCATATGTTTCTTATTCAAGTCGAATCGCCTAGAGAAACCCAGGATCCTCGTCAAGAGATCTCGAGGCATTGCACTTGCGCACTGCGCAGTCCATGTGATTCCGGCCTCGCTTACTATTGGCCTCAGCGCCTTGAACTTTGTCGGTTATTTTATCGGGGGCGAGTTGCAAGGCAAGCAAAACGACGATGAAACTAAGTTGGCCTTACTGCAAGTCGCAACCAAGGTCCAGGAACTTCTTATCGTGGCAAGTATAGCCACGGTAATATTCCACGCATTGCGGTCAGAGATCATGTTTGGGCCTGGTTTGCCGCTTGGTCTTCTTGTTTCTGGCTTCTCGTTCTCGTCTATCTCGTAAGTTCTTATGTATATGACTTGACTGCTTCCCCACTAATGACTATGAGTTATATCTTCTCACCGGAGTTCATTGGAGGAGCTTTGGGCAGTTGGAATCAAATGAGGACATCAAATAATGAACGGAGAATAGTGGTTAAGAGATTTGGCCTTATTATCCTGCTTCTAGTTGGATCCTTGCTCGCACTTCTGGCTGCCCCAGCGACCGCTGTACTCATGATTCCAAGGTTGAAGAACTGGGAAGTTGGTGGTGGAGTACATTGGCTCACAGGTGGGTGCTTCGCACTGAAGGTACAAAGGTGGTCTCTAAACATGTCGACAGGGGAGGACGAACACCTCTGGCCAACTAACCTCGTAGGGAGTTACTATTGGGGTATCGACTGCACTCATGATGCACAGCCTTTCATCAACCAGAGATGTCCTTCGGCTGGTTTCAAGGCACTATTTCATCATTTTGAAAATTGCTGGATCTTATATGGAAATCGTTACAATCACGAAATACAAGATCTTTTTGTGCGGAAAAGCCTATACAGTAGACCTGCAGTCCATAAAGAAGCCGACACCTGGGCTTTTACCGCACATCATGCAACGGCTGTTCTACACGATGCAGTGCGTGACATTCATCTCAAAGCTATCAGATACCTAAGTATTCATCACCCCTTCAAGAAGCCCTGGCCCAGGCGTCTTATATGGGCAACTCGACAGCGATACGAGGTTGAAACCATGGTACCTGCTGCGAGAGTTCTCTGTAATGCTCATGGGATGATGGATTTTCGGGGAAAGGATCTCACTGTTGGTTTTCCTCATTTTGACAAGATCAGCTCCTACTATAATACTCAGGGTATTAATCCAGGACATGAAATTCCGGCCTTAGTAGAAATGGATGTCCTGAAAGATGTAAAGACACATCTAGCATCCAGGGGACTCTTGAACGATACGGATGAACCACTGCAAACCTCTATTTTCACCGAGACTCGTTCGATTGTCGCGGCTCCTGTTGACATTTCACCAACCACAAATAACTCCCTTGGTGTCGTGATAATCCTGAGGGATGCCTGGAACGCAACAGAAGGATATCACACAAATGTACTCGCCTGCTCTATTGACGCTCGTTGGGCAAAGGCAAAATCTGTCATATCGGGTTTGTGGGATGCATGGTCACCCCATGAGTACACCAGTGGCAGAATATTGAGTCTAGTTGAGACGGAGTTGGAGCTCCAAGCCAGAATTGGCGACCAACGTTACAACCCACCCAAAAACGATTCATTGAGACCCATAAAGATGAGCACAGGTTGGTACGATATCCTTGCGCGTCCAATACCTGAGAGACTACCTATCGGTGTATCACAGCTTCCCTTTCTCGGATCAAATATGACCACTCTCGAAGCCTTGTTGAAAGTCACTTATTCTATAAACTACTCGCGAAAGGCGTCTTTTGAAAGTGTCATCGCAGCTACAATTGTCGAAGGCCTTTCTCGCTGCGGCATGGCATATAATGAGATCAAACACGACCTTTACCGTGATGCGGATAGCCAGTACCTGGCCAGACGACTTGTTCATGCCGGTGGCCCTAACGAGGTTTTCCTTAAACCTGATACATCAAGGAAGCTGAAGCGACTTGAGGTCAAAGCTGTCTTTACGGGCTATGTAATGGCTTGTGAGGGCTGGTTTGACTGGATATCTAATATCGGCTTACTGATCTATGCTGTTATCGCGCTGATACACTCAGCATACATCATATACACGGGGCGGACAAGCAGTGCTTGGGACTCAATTCTAGAGCTGGTTGTGTTATGCCAGAGATCGAACCCACCTCCCAAGCCCATTCTATCCAATACTTCAGTGGGGGTAGAATCTTTCAAGACTGTCAATTCGGTGGTTTGGGTCGAGCTCCTGGAAGATACCTCGACTGAGACTAGTATCATCCAGGGATCCGGGGCAGAATTACAGCTCAAAATCACAGATAGCCTAGAGCCCCGAGATCATAGTCTCAAGCCCGCAGTGGATGTAATGTATGGCACAGATGAAGAAGATGGGTCTCAGCCTCTTGAACAAAATGTTTCCCAACCGTAACAAAATAGAAACATGAAGAATCATATATTTGACTGATTCGTGAGAACCCTACTATTTTGCGTCTATTTGAGAGTTTAGGCGTTGTGGATTGCGCGTTGTTAAATGCAACAAGTCTATGCTCCGCAAAAGCCAAATCACAACTTTTGTTGATCCGTAGGCATCATGCCGATGCTTGCTAATCCAGAAAAGCAACCATTGCGCAATTGAGTGGCTGTGCGCATGGATTTCGGTGATGTCAGATAACCTGCTATTGGTCAAGTGCCCAGGTTTCTATTAATATCTCAACTAAGGCGGCCGACATCTAAATTGTCAGCGGCCATATTCCTACGATATACTCAGCCTTTCGGGCTACTTGGCGTTTCAAGATCCTCTGAAACTTGGTTCATCGTGATAATTTAACGTAATTGTACCGTTGGGTCTATATGAATCGGGTGTTCAATTGTACCGTGTTTCAACATTTGTCTCCGAAATTCCACAAGGGCCCTTTTGGCCCCCAAATCTGATATGCATATTCAAGCGTCTGCGGATGCTCACCACCACTCATATCTTAGACCGATGAAAAGTGGCTGTATGTAGGCTCTGGCTGCATACTGGAAGAGAATGATAAGAAGGCAGCATGTGCCACCCATGTTGCGCTCAGCTAGGCTGCAGCCTGCTCACTCCAGTTTCCCATAAAGAGTAACGATTCACGATGCACTCTTCCTATTTCTCGTACAATCTTAGTAGACCATACCCCTATGTATGGTTCACTCCGGTTGTTGTCGTCGGTGGACTAATCGCAACGGCTCTTGTAGCATTTCTGAGTGTCGCAACTCAAGGCTACGAGACAATTTCCATGGCGACATCGAACCCTAATACTACCAGTGAAAACAGGAATCCCTTCTCTGACTGGCCTTCTTTCCTGACCGCAAATACAAAATCTCTCTGTTCGGCGACAACGATTCCTATTGGTACTGAGTTCTACACCAACAATACAGCCCTCAAATACACCGTCACCAAGATCTATCGAGGCGAAAATCCGAAAGCCCCAGATGCACTTCTTGGATCGTTGCCTTACCTTAATAGTCCGTTTCAAAATTGTTCCGTGACCGGTATCACGATTGAATTTGAAGGGATTGATCGGAGTGCCTCCCAGATAGCACTTCAGCAATGGGGCGCAAAGTTGAGGGCATCTCTCTCCTGCCAAGTTGATACGCCTGGTGGCAGGACGACTATGAACATGACAACGACCTACGACAACAACGGAATCGACAACGATGTTGGCACAGCATTTCCTGGTCGCAATGACTCGACTAAAGCCAGCTTATGGTGGGGAGAGTCTCTTCTTGCCTGGTATTCTATCGCCCTGACGAACGACATGCACGTCGCCAATGAGAAGTTCTTTCGCGGAGAGAATGATACAAACGTTCCACCAATTTACAAAGGACATATCTCATTTTCGAAAAGGAAGACAGTCGTACCCTCTGTGGAGGACATCAAAGCACTTGATTTTTTTCAAGTTAGCTGTTTCTTCGTCCCGTTTAGCAACAACGGCGTCTCACCCAATGTCTACTACTGCAGCCATGAGAAAATGGAAAACTCACACTTCATCGAGAAGCTATCCAAGGCTGACCAAAGCGACCAGTTGATGCCTCTCCCGGGTATTTGGATCTCGGCGGATAACTTAGCCAAAGCCTTTTATTTCACCATCCTCGCCGATCTTGGACAGACAGACTCTGGTCCAAATATTCTCGATAACGTTGAGCTTTTGACGCAATCGACTAAAGACTATGAAGCTATCCGAGATCGCGAACCTGTCTGGGGTGACAATCTTAGGGTGAACACTACTGAAGGATTAGCTCATCATGCATTTACCTCCAAAGACCCTTCTAGAAAGAAGTTAGGAATTGAGCCGTCTGTCATCTCAACAACATTTCTCTGTCAAATTCCTCGTCTCAAAAGCAGACCGACCCTCATTGTATCTGTCATAATCAACACTTTAGTCATCCTGTCAGCTCTTTGGAGATTATACCAATTCTCTATTGATGCGACTCTGTTAAAGAACGACCCGGAGGTGATGAACTGTGCTGGATGCACTACAGCAATGCCAAAGGAAGCAGAAGGTGGAGTTGGGTATTCTTCTGGACAATCATCACAGAGCTTGGGAATACCGAGTCGGGTCAAAGCGCATTACTCTTCTATACGACAAGAGGAAGATCTTTAAACTACTATATCGGGGTCTAGGGATAAAGATTGGGGCCAAGACGGCGCCTTTTTCTTGATACAGCAGGTCAACGGGCGAGAAGCGGGTCTTTATCCTAAATAGGCATCTCACCAAGTCGCCAGTGGGTCGTGTGATATACAGATGAGATATATATATTAAGCTTATGATGAAACTGGTAGTTAATTGGCGGGATGGCTTGGCATAGTCTTGGCCTTGAATCGCTTATAATTACTTGAAATATGACTGGTGGTCTTTTTTGATTATCTGTGCATGCTAGCTGGATTGACTAATCTATGTGCCTGTGCATCTTGATCCTTGGCCCGATAATTCTGGGGAACCTTTGCCTTATGATTAACTCTAAGTAGATATGATATACACCGCTCCAGGGGTTATCTGACATCTCAATGGTCGGCGACGCTGCATGTTTGGTTCCAATCGTCACTGTCAATACGCAGCGTAGTATTGGTATCCATATTATTGACTTGGCCTCGGTGAGGTCAAGGACCTTATCGTGTATCTCTTTGAGTTGAATAAGCTGCCAAGGACAAAAGGTCCAGCATCCAAGAACAAAAAGTCTAGCTTCCATGAACAAAAGACCTAGCTTCCAATCCGGGGAAGGATCGACATTGTGGGATCAATCAACATCACTTTAACCTTAACCCTAAGTATAAAGAGTCCCTGCCAGCCTTGCAATATATGCTCTGTAGTTTCTTGCTCATCTCTCTTTGAAACCTCCCATCCCGCTTAATCTGTCAATATGAAGGCCAGCATCGCCTCCGTCCTACTAGCCACCCTAGCGGGCTCTGCCGTCGCACAGACCCAAAGGATCAACACGGCCAAGTACAATGAAGATTACCTTCGTGCCAAAACTGCCCCTCACGCCATTGGAATGGGTGAGCTGAAGCAGCGCAAGATGGCCCTCCATGAGAGCGAGGCGGCTGCCGGCGTCTTCGACAAGGATCGCTACAAAGTACTGAGTTCTGGCACGCCTTGTTCTGACGGTAAGGCGGGGGGTTATTCTTGCAACAAGATCGACCTCTTGGGTTTTCTCCGTCACCAGGATATGGGTAGCCGTACCCGCGTCGGTAATGATGTTTGGGGTATGTTATGATCCCTACTATTGTAAATGTATAAGGCTTATACTAACTTAACTTCCCTCAGGCTGGACACATGCTTCCAGTGGTCGCGAGTTTGCCCTTCTAGGACAGTCAGACGGCACAGCCTTTGCCGAAGTTCACAAGGACGGCAGTCTGACCTACGTTGGTCGCCTTCCGACCCAGACTGTCGCTTCTTCATGGCGTGACATCAAGGTCATCGGCAACTACGCCTACATTGGCTCCGAGGCGGCTGGCCATGGTCTGCAGATCTTTGACCTGACCAAGCTCCTCAACACTGATAAGAAGAACCCTCCTACTTTCAGCATAAGAAGTGACTTAGCGGCGCACTTTAGCGCTTTTGGCAACAGCCACAACATTGTCGCCAACGAGGAGACGGCCCTCATTGCCGCCGTCGGTACAGCCTACGATCTCAAGTGTCGCGCCGGCCTCTGGATGATCGATGTCTCGAACCCAAAGCGGCCGCAAGATGCTGGCTGTGTCGCGTCGGACGGCTATGTACACGACGCGCAGTGCGTTATCTATCGCGGTCCCCAGAAGGCTTTCCAGGGCCGTGAGATCTGCTTCAACTATAACGAAGATGCGCTCACTATTGTTGACATCTCTCGCCGCACTATGCCTCGCCAGCTGTCGCGCACCACATATAACGGCGCCACTTATACCCACCAGGGTTGGTTGACTGAGGATCACAAGTATCTCCTCTTGGACGATGAGTTGGATGAGCAAGAAAAGACTGGTCCTGCTGCTGACCAGCACACCACGACATACATTGTTGATATTCAGGACCTTGAATACCCCGTCTTCCGTGGTGTATACAAGAGCCCCGTTCGCTCCATCGATCACAATCAGTACGTCGTTGGCGGCGTGTCATACCAGGCAAACTACGGATCCGGTCTGCGCATGGTCAATGTCTCATCAATCGCCCAAGATGACACTGGTGCGCTGTTTGAGGAAATTGGTTTCTTTGACGTGCATCCCGAGGATGATGCTGTTGGCGGCGAGGCACAGTTCTATGGTGCTTGGTCTGTTTACCCTTACTTCCAGAGTGGGAACATTCTCGTTAGCTCCATTGAGCGGGGCCTGTTTTCCCTACGATATACTGGCTAGTTTAATAGTAACTTTCTTAGCTTCTAGGAAGCTTTTATTATATATATATATTTATATTATATTCAGCCAAGTAAGGCACATGTCCTTCTTCCTTCTGAAAACATATTTTCTCTTTTGACCCGTCTACATTCTCCTGTTAAAGAGTCATAGACATAGGAGTGCTTGAGACATTAGGTCCGTATATAGTTCCTCTTCTTACTGTTCTATCATTGATAAGCTTTACTGATAGAGCCGGCGCTTCGCGATTAGCGAAATTGCCTCAGATGCTCCTGCTGCCTCCTGATATCCATTCCTTTCCAATGTGTCAGTCCTCGTACCACGTTGAGATCTCTTCCAAAAAATAAAAAAGCCCCAGATTGCAGATGTGATCAGCATTAGGGGACCGGTAATACTTGGGTACAAAAGAACCCTCATTCTCAAAGGTGCAGAGCTTCCTTCTGAGCCTTGACCTCCCGAGTCCCAGTCAAAGAGAGGGATACTAAACAAGGAGGAAACAAACGCTGGAAGCACGAAGATTGCCGACAAGATCGGCAGTGTTTTCGTGGTTGATGTATCCTTTCGTACGGTCATGGCAAGGCTGTGCGAGTCATTTGCAATTTCACGGCTAGCCAGATTCCCCTGTTCACCGATCAAGTGCAGTAACTAATACGTCAGTTTTAACGTGACACAGTGTTAACTGGTCGTTTTTTGCTTACAGCCTTTTGTTGTATTTGCGTTTGTTCTTTGAAGAATTCAATGTCAACCTGCTGCATGACTGAGTTTTGCCGAATCGTATGCAGTATTGGCGCGACTGCAGCGAAGCTGAATTTCTCTTCACTAAGCATTTTTTCTGTTGCTTGGTCAGTCCATCTCTTGAGATCTTTCAAAACGCCCAATAGTCTCGTCAAGGCAGCCAAATTTAACATACATCCGCTCATAACCACCGAAAGTTGCAGAAGATCTCCCGAAGCTGGCATCTCAACCCGCCTCGTAAGGCAATGAAGGCTGGTTAGTACCTGGGGCTGTCGCAGTAGGAAGTCGCGGAACCGTGCTGACTTGAATGGCAATTGATTCAATTATTGTAAAAGTCTCTTGGCCTAACCTGTTGTGCATGTAGGCTGTAGGCAGTGCGCATTTTTCATTTTTCTCCAATCATGATCTGCTTGTTGCATTTTGTGGCGGTGGCGAAGGGCTCTTTGGTATCAATATTGAGGCAGTATTTGGCCTCTGGTTGATACCTGAGTTCGTGGCCGAAAGCGTAAATACCAAAGCCCAAGAGCGAGGCTGGGGAGCATCTTACCACACCACGTCAGACGTGCACTGCCCCGCACCTTCACATACAATTAATTATGAGAGGCATACTGATTATCAGATAATATGAATATTTAATGTCATAAGCACCATAGTCTACGACAATCTCTCAAGTGGAATACATTCAACAGGCTTCTGTCTGAAGTCAGTGTCAACTCTAAATAACACTTCTTAAAACACTTCAGGCAGCATACCAACTGCCTAAAAGATTGACCAAGATAAGGCTTTACGAACGCGCACAAACTTTACGAGACCACCAAAAGCTTGCGAATCAAGGATTAGCTCCTGTCAAGTAAGTAATCACTGCTCCAACCCTTCATTTTATTGCCAATGAGACTGGTACTAACGCGAAGTAGTAATCAAGAGTGACTTCTCAAGATTTCGCCCATACCATCCTTCTGGCCAAATCCGGCTTATCGAAGTTAAAGCTTACGAGCCAGCCTCAACCTTGGAATTAGAACTGAGTGTTCACCGTCTAGCTGACGATCTGCATTACTATGCAGTCTCTTACACATGGGGCAGTGACAAACTATCGGAGACAGTCTTGATCAACGGTAGCCCGATGAAAGCGACTAAGAACTGCTACTACGCTCCGACGCAGATACATTCTCACTATTCCTCATCACTGGACTCGAAGTCCAACGACGATTCTTCGGGGCACGTTTATCTGTGGATTGATTCCATATGTATTGATCAAATCAATGATGTCGAGAAAGGACATCAAGTCGGGTTGATGAGTGAGATCTACAAAAGGCTTTAAAGGTCCTGGCCTGCGTGGGGCCCCACGAGAACGATAGTGAAATATTTCACGCGGTTCTTGAGGAAGTGAAGCACAATTATCCCAGTCTCTATCTACAACAGAATGCAATAACTCTAGATTATTTGATTCACTGGGATCATTCCACTATCGCGGATAAAATCGGCAGGTTTCTTCAATCAAAGATGATGAGCTGGGAGCCGTTCAACATGGGGCGACGCAATGACACACGTCTACGTGAGGCATTCCTTGCCTTCACTAATCGGGATTACTGGAGTCGTGTATGGATTATCCAAGAAGTGGCTGCAACAAACAGGCCTGGTGGCCACCTCGAAGTTTTCTGTGGTTCTACGAAATTCTCAAAATCCGAAGTCTATTTGCTGTTCCACATCGCCGGCCACATCGTTTTCCAGAGTCGGGATCCTCAGGACGATTAGTCAGGGTTATACTTTGGCGGTTCTACCATTAAGACGCGTCTTTGCTTCACATTTGTTATGGCTCCGGCTAATATCCGATGTATTCGGGGCCATGAGATCTTTAGTCTCACCGAAGACCGATTCAAATGTTCGAGGCCTGTAGATAAGATTTATGGACTCCTCTCCCTGGTAAAGTGGCGCGACGATCTTCCACCTGAACCAGCGTACCATGACGCTGCTGCTCTCGAGCTAGCAGAGTTTCTTATTTGTCAGAATTCCTTCATATACCCGCATGATATTGAGCGAATTCTCAAAGGATTGCAGATATCTTGCGATCTGGGACCAATGAAAGAGCATATAGAGAGGAGATCTGGATGTCTAATTTCAAGCGCAGGTGGCGAGAGCACAGGTGCCACGCATCAGTTCAAGGGAGGCCACGCGACCATCATGATGATACGCAGAAATGATGCAAATCAGCTGACGGCATCTTTGGTCCCTTTGAACAATCAAGAACTGCCCCAGAGGACTGTGGATCGCTTTGTGGAATCTCTTCAGCGCTTCCCAACAACAGGAGACAAAGAGAAATCGCAGTTCTTGTTTGTAGGCTCTGAGGTTGGCGGCCTGCTTTGCGGTGTAGCTCAAGACAGTGACTGGTTACTTGAAACAGGATACGGAAGTAGTCTTCTTGTTTTAAGGTGCACCGGAAGGAACCAGGAGTACAGCATAGTAGGGCAAGGCCTACTCTGTACGGGATACGAATTCCGAAGTGACTTGCCTAAGCACCCGGACATTCTAGAAGAGGAGCTAAGGGTGCTTCGAGATTTACAATCTCGCTCTGAAGCAATCCTTGTGGCCGGGACTTCCGAGGCCAGAAAGGAAAAGGTCCCATAGCGAGGTGTGTCTGGAGTCTAAGTTAGAAGAAGCGCATCGATTTTTAGAGATTGGATTCCAGTCAAACATCATCCTGGAAGCTGAAGCTATGGAGATGGTTGTCCTAGCTGGCCAGGATATGGGAAAAGACGGGTCTCATAATCTCAACAGTCTAGTAAAATTACAGACTAGGTTTAACGCTGTTGTCAAGTTGACGCGTTACCCGCCAGACTGGTAGAGCGCGATCTTAGGAGTGTCAAGCTAAATGAGAATACATTTTGCGCATGACTAGATGTTAGGCTGATTATTGTATAGATAGATTTGCGCTTGTCGAAGAGCGATGCAACGTTGAGACTTTTATTACTCTACAGGGCACTGGCAATAAGCTTGCCGCTTTTGACTTGTTTTCACCATAGTGCCAATGTCTTCAAATTATCTATTCTACTTCCAATATGAACGAATCCAACCCTATGTATTTCATCAATACTTGCCATTTGCATTATAAGCAAGACGATTGGGACTATTACGTGCATCTTGAATGACACCGGTCAAACTAGAGTCAAGTAATCGCTGCCTAACAGCAATAGAGCCCCTTAGATTCTCCGTTGATATAAAGTACGCCGCTAGACCCGCAACATGCGGCGCGGCCATACTCGTTCCAGAGTGATATCTTATCATAGGAACACTCCCACTCCAGGCGCTAGCTATACATACACCTGGTGCGAAGATGTCAACAGCAGGGCCGTAGTTGGAGAAGTGAATACGGTGGTCATCGATACCACTTGCGCCGACTGTGATGGCGGAGGGAGCAGAAGCCGGCGAGTAGAAATAAGCGCCATCACATGCGTTCCCGGCTGCCACAACGACAGTGATACCAGCATCAGTGGCTTCTTTTACCGCATTATTGACGGCGGCATCGTATGGGACACCGGCTGATATGTTGATCACGCTCTTGTGGGTAATGCACTTGTTTTGGCGTCAGAGATAGACCATTTGATGCCCAGGAGGAGGACAGCTGTAGTAGATTTTCCTGTATTGTCCATCACCTTGACGGAAATCATCTCGCAGCTTTTGGCCACGCCGCAGATTCTGCCTCCAATTATCCCAGCAACATGGGTTCCATGGCCCAGGTTATCAGCGTCGGTAGTCCCTATGACAAAGTTGGCTCCTGGGACAGCGCGGCCAGAGAATTCAGGATGATCGCAGTTGATGCCCGAATCGATCACGTATACAGTTGCGCCATCGCCTGCGGCGGTATCGTAGTAATATCGACTGTAGATGCCGTCTCTGACATCACTTTGGGAGATACGTGCGAGACCCCAGGGAGGATTTATTTGCGCTGTATATTTACGCGCTACGAAAGGGTAGTGGGTAGAAGGAACTCGAGCAGTTCGCTGCTGTGTCAAAGGTAGTATCCTTTTCGATAGATCCGTCCTAATCTCTGTTAGCACATATTCTAAAACCCAATGTAAATGGGATCTACCATCTCCGAATGAATGACGTTGTGAAGCTCCGAACAGAGAATCTTTGCGACATAGCTTTAGACGCTGGCCATGACAAGGCAATATGTTTTCCTTTCTGCTGTTCCTGAGTTTTACACGAGTTGTCTCTTTATGCTTTCCGTTTCTGTCGAAGGATGACCTGGACTTGCAGATGACGATAAAGCTTTTGGAGAGCATGGCAGAAATATGATAGCTTCTTAAACGGCAGTAAGTGTAAATAGAATCAATTCATCACCAAGTTTAACTATATTAAACTACAACAATCAAATCTATTAGGAGTTAAAGTTCATGCCTAAAGGATAAAGAAAGAAATAAAGTTATCTTTTTATATATCATCTTAGTATGTCTCGCTGGCATGTGAGATAAGGTTTTGACAAACTCAAGAAGATATGCTTAAACGGGTAGGTAATAGACTGACCCAGTGAGCCCACTTATTCTAAGCAATACCTAAGCTACAGTCTATATTTCACTAATAATAGTCATTCTAAGTAGAGGCTAAGTTACTGAGAGCTTAAAATACATTCTTAAATTGGCAAAGGTTACAGTGGGTTACCAAGGTCAAACCTTGAGACTGAATCTTTGCCAAAGGGTGAAACCAGGCTCGGTGCGGACTACATCTCGGGAGACTCGAAGACTCCTGCGATAGTCTAAATGTTTAAGTGCTTGTGAATTTGATGTGGTGTAAATTCTGCAAAAGCTTAAAGTATGACAGATATGCATTTGCTTAAAACGTCTCAAGGGACATATGATTAATTACAAGAATGATATACGAGGCCAATAATAATAGAAATAAAATCGATCTCAAGTATCTCACTGTTGAGTAAGTGCTACATAAAAAGATTTGCCTGATTTGACACAGAGAGTCCCATCTTCTACTCATCTTCTTTCTTTAGCTCAATTGATTCCGCAGGGATAGCGCTAGAAGATCGCTCAGATTCAAGGCGTTGCTCCCGAAGATGTAGAAAGTTGGCGAACACTATTGCAAGTAAAAGTCAGTGCCTTGAAGACATATACAGTCGAATTGTCGTTTTGGAAATTTGAAAGGATGTACTTACGCATCAGACAAACTGCGCCGAGGGCAAATGCCAGTAGGGATGGGAAACCTCTCTCAAACTTTGGGGCCATCGTCTGGGGGAAGATGAGGATAGGAAGGAAAGAGTTGGTAGCATAGAATAAACCATTCATACTGGAGATGGTAAGAGCACGCTCTTCAGCATTTCCGACGTTGATCTCGTTGGCCCAGGTCTGTAAGCATGCGTTAGTAGGTGTTAATGCAAACCCAGCTTCTGGAGTATGTACTTACCCAGACTACACCTGTGACAAAACCGCTTGCAGCAAAAAAAGAAAGCGACCATCCGAGCAGCATCGTCCGCCGGCCATGCCGTGAGAATAGAAGAGCTGACAACAGTAGTGCACATCTGATACAAATGATGTGTCAATCGCATTAATGGCGGTTAGGAAATACCAGACACATACGATAGGGCCAACCATCCACCAGATGCGGTTATGGGTGTAATCAGACATGAAACTCCAGGTAAAGTCGGTGATCATAGACACGAGATTAGCACAGCCAGGAATGACGTTGCACTGAGTGATGCTCTATCCAGACGATCCTAAGCAAGCATTAGTTATTACTCAAGACACGTACATGTGCATACGCGGTACAGGTACATACTCAGGTAGATGGCAAAATAATAAGCACCTTGGCAACAGTTTCCGTACTGCAAGCGAAACGTTAGTCAAGAGTATCCATAGCAATTATACTCTAAGAACAAACTTACAAGAATGTACGTGATGCAAAGCACCCACCAGCGCCAGTTGCCAAACCTACGCTTAGCAAGGGCTTTATCCAGCTTTCCAGTCACCTGGGCCTTTCCTTGAATAGCAGAGCGGCGTAGGGCTATCTGTTTGTCCTCATTGAGACATCAGGGAAAGCATGGCGGGAGGGAGATAGCGAGGAGGAACCAGGAGGGGAAGGAGAAGAAGGGCAGAGAGGCACATCTGCAGGACCAGTTCGCCAATGTTGTTGGGAGGCATACTTGCATTTGATCTTGTTACATGGAAACGATATATCACTGTTGGCTGGAACTTTTGGCTACAGTGGCACAGATTTCCCAATAGGTGGGGATAAGGGAGTTGAAGTCGGCCCGGATTAACTATTCTTCAAGCTGACACGGGGTTGGAAAGCTAGCGCTATACTTAACTTGTTCGACACGATATACGATAAGCGAGTGGCTTATCTTACAATCACAGAGGGAGCCGGTAGGTATAGTTATCCTGCCCTGAGTCTGGGATATCACATTATTTTAACCGGAGCTTGAAGAGGCTGGCATTTAAATTAGAAAAGAATAAAAATTAAAAGGTCCTTCTAAAGTAACTCTATGCAATTATGAACTCCTATGACCGAATTGAGAAAACCCCCGAGTATAGAATTTTGCTATTAAGTTAACCTATAGCAAACCCCCCATCGGACTTGTTCCGCATAAACCTACCCCGACAGGGCCCAACATCAGACTTATAAAATATTACTACAGCATCTTGCGCTCGCCAACTTTAGCAAACCTCCAACAACCCTCCAGAAAAATGAACTTTTATCCACCGCCCCCAGTGATCAAAGCAGAGATTTATCTGCGCATCCCAGACGACAAGCGCTGCTTGGGCCAAGAGTCAGAATGGCGCGGGGGTTTTGCGGGGTCATTCCAACACATTTTCCTTGAGGGCCCAGTTGTTGATAGCGCTGGAAACCTCTATGTTGTGGATATTCCATATGGTCGCATTCTCAAGATTGATGGTCAGAAGAATGTGACAGTTGCGTGCACTTGGGATGGCGAGCCAAATGGACTTGTAGGGACTGTCGATGGAGATTTGCTGGTAGCAGATTACAAACAGGTACTTATACAACCTAACCTTGGAATTGACTGGGAGCTAATATTACTAGGGCATACTTTCATTTAATCTCGAGACAGGCAAGATGGGTCCTAAATTGACAAGAAAGAACCTCGAGAGATTCAAGGGTCCCAATGACCTAATTGTCGACTCAAAGGGCAATCTCTACTTCACAGACCAAGGGCAAACCGGAATGACAGACCCAACTGGTCGAGTTTACCGTTTGTCGCCTGACGGTAGACTTGATACTCTACTTGACAACGGACCATCACCCAATGGTCTCGTTCTCTCACGAGACGAGCGGTTCCTCTATGTAGCCATGACCAGGGCGAATCAAGTCTGGCGCTTACCCCTACACGCAGATGGCACAACGTCCAAAGTCGGCGTCTTCTTCCAATCTTTTGGAAACGCGGGCCCTGATGGTCTTGCTTTGGATGAAGAGGGCAATCTGCTCATCTGCCATCCAAGTCTTGGTTCCATTTTCGTGGTCGACACTCATGGTGTTCCCAAGGCGAGAATCGTCAGCGGGTCAAAAGGGATCAATTTGACGAATTGCTGTTTTGGAGGACCGGAGCATAAGACTTTGTATATTACTGATAGTCTGGAGGGGAATATTCAGAAGGTGGAATGGCATTGCCGTGGAGCTGTGGCTGCTCCATCGCTGAAACAGAGTAAAGAGTAGTAAATAGTTGAAGAATTATAATTTGAACAATAATCCAACCGCTTTATGTCCATAAACTACCCCCTGTATCAGTCTTTAACCATCAGCCCTTATCCTGTTAACACAAAGGCAGAGAAACATTCACTCGACCAATTTCATTAGATCTAATTACCAGTCCTCAAATCGAAACCACGGCTCCTACTTAAATTGTTGAGGGCAACTTCACACATCAGAAATCGAGTCTCCCCAATCGCTTTGAGCTCCCCGCACGTTCCCATAGCACCACCATTCCAACAACGCCACCAACCCACCAAATCGCCTAACACTTTACAAAACTATGTCCTACCAAGGTTACCGAGTTCCACTAATCCAACATACCCATGAAAGTGCGCCCTTTATTCACGGACTTGCCCCATGTAACACTATCTTGACTCGTGAGGGGGGGTAATACAGCTTCGTCAGCAATCTAGCCAAATCTAAGCTCCGAAACCTAACACGGGTGCCGTCCGAGAACACTAGGACTTCCTCCGATGACAACACTTTGACTCCACGCTAGACAAGGATCCACACCCAGTTCTGGGGAACCTGACCAGACTTGGAACTGGGGAACTCGGGGAACCAAGATCATCCCCGCCTTTTCTCCGCGACGTCAGCGTTACATTTTTCTCCACGCTTTTGCTGTTGTCTCGCTGGAGTTGTCAGCCCCTTGACTCTGGGGAAGAGGCTGGGCCAGATATATTGCACCCCTTTCTCTTTTCCAAGATTCTGTTTCTTCAGCTTCATGCTCTCTTATCTCGATTACCCTATTATCATTTCCCAGTGGCAACAATAACATTCTGTTCACAATGGCGAGACCAAATATGATCAAGGCCACTAAACGGGCCATC
This sequence comes from Fusarium algeriense, assembly GCA_002982035.1. NCBI lineage: Eukaryota > Fungi > Ascomycota > Sordariomycetes > Hypocreales > Nectriaceae > Fusarium > Fusarium algeriense. The sequence continues at coordinate 10,702 of PVPY01000309.1, read as the reverse complement.
AAAGACAGTCCCAAGGAAATCTTCAACTGGTATCTTCTCATGTGTACTTGTATTTGGAGTTTCTCTGGTGTCGCCAAGGGATTCGATGAAGGTTAGTCTCACCTCTTATCTCCTACCAACCTCAACTAATCTCTTGACATTCATCTAGGCAACATTGCTTCTCTCGTCATTATGGAAGTCTTCAAAGAACGTTTCGGAATTGATAACCAGACCGATCATGAATATGCAAACACCAAAGGTTGGATCGTGGCCATCGCTACAGCAGGTGCAGTCTTTGGATGTCTGGGTTGTGTTTGGCTTACCCAGCATCTTGGACGAACACGCACTTTTCAGTTCTTCACTGTTGTCTATATGGCTGGTATCTTTGGTCAGACATTTAGTAGTGGCAACCTTGGCGCTCTTTATGCGACTCGTGTTATTGCGGGTATTGGGATTGGTGCAACGACTGTCTTGCCTTCGATCTATATCGCAGAGGTATGAGCTACCCTTTGACCCTTCACTCCCTCGAGACTAACGTGAGGCTCTTTCCAGATTTCACCCCAGCCTATCCGTGGTCTCTTGACTCTCCAATACACATGCTGTCAACAACTCGGCGTCGTATTCGGTTTTTTCTTCAACTACGGTGTTACCAAGTACCACGCCGGAACAAACCTCCAATGGCAGCTCCCTACAGCTCTTCAGCTTATCCCCGCTTTAATCTGGGGCGGCGGAACATTCTTCACACCTGAAACTCCTCGTTTCTTGCTCAGCCAGAATAAGAGAACAGAGGCACTTGCCACTCTGTGTCGATTCCGAGGTCTCCCTGAGGATCATCCCTACGTTCAAGCTGAGTTCCAGGGTATTGAGAGCCAGCTGAACCATGAGATCGAAATTGTTGCTGGCGCCAATACTTGGGACTTGATCAAGGAGACATTCACCGACATCTCTAACAGAAGACGATTTGTTCTCATGTTTGCTTGCCACGTCTTTGGACAATGGTCCGGTGCCAATGCCATCACTCAATATAGCCCTACTATCTTTGGATACCTTGGCATTAAGGGTACTGAGGCTCGTTTCCTTGCAACTGGCTGCTATGCCATCTTAAAGTTCGTGTCGGTACTCATCTTCTCTGTCTTTGTCATTGACTTCATCGGCCGACGTCGATCTCTCATGACCGGTATTATCATGCAAATCTTTACTCTTGCTTTCGTTGGTGCCTATCTCAAGGTCACCAACGGCTGGACCCCCGAGGATATTGAGACAAGCTCTTCTGCTATGGCGGCCAGTCGCGCAGCTATCGCCGCCATCTACATCCACGCCATCGCTTGGTCCATTGGCTGGTTCTCCATTCCGTATCTCGTTTCAGCCGAAGTCTTCCCTCTGAGAATTCGTTCCATCAACGTTTCCATTCTCATGGCTGTTCACTGGGCTATGTACTTTGGCTGCTCGCGTGCCATGCCATCTCTTCTGGCAGCCACTCAACGTTATGGTGCTTTCATGTTCTTCCTTAGCATTTGTACTGTGTCTCTTGTTTATGTTTACTTTGCCATGCCCGAGACTTCTGGTCGCTCATTGGAGAGTATGGATAAATTGTTTGAGAGACCTTGGTACACCGTGCATAAGATTGCTTACCCTACGGTTGATGATCTGAAGCCTGCGGTTCGGGAGATTATTGAGCCTGAGATGAAGGATCAGGAGTCAGTGGTCTCGAAACACGTTGAACATCGATTTTGAGCAGATGTATAAATATTCCGACTTGTGTTTGAGGTGATCAAAAGGATAAAGCTTCGAGGTTGAACAGCTCATCATTACATATCATAGTAAAATTTATACTTCTTGGATAATGAAACTTGACCAATTTGGGTGAATAATTTGCGGGGTGATGCACGTGATATCTCACCATTATTCGTCAAATGGGACATTAATACCAGGTAACTCCCCAGGTTTCTCCTCCAACAACCCCAGGTTTTATTCCAGCCAATCACATAAAAAGACGGGCGATGTCGCGTTTGCCTCGATTACCAGCGTGCCAATCATGCTCACAAAAAAAGACAAAGGTTGAGCTTGATATACGTACTATGTCTAATGAGTTACTGATAGTATTATCCTAGTGTGACAGCAATAGACCGAGCTGCTCTCTTTGTACCCGAAATGGCCTCGAATGCCTTGTCGCGTGGACTGACACCGACAACAATGGCCAATTGTCAAGAGCGTGAGACTGCTCAATACCCACTAATCCCACATGCTCTGACAATAATTGTGATACAGGCTGATTGACGAGCTTGAGAAAAAAGAGCAAGAGTTATCTAACAGACTTCAAGAGCTCGAGTCAAGCGCAGTCGCCGATTCAATTACCGTGGATACCACGAGTCCAGATGATAGGCATACTGTGAGGTCAATTGCAGCTTCTTCACCAGCTACACGCGAGGGAGCAAGTTTGAGGTACATGCTATTGGGGATAGTGACCTGGAGAGACTCAGCTGACATATGTTGATAGCTTCATCGCGCATCTCTTCTCAGACGCCAATTGGAGAAAGTCGCATGCGACATTGCTCAGAACACTGGCGGATGCACCTGGTACCGATGAAGTCTCCATAGTACCGTGCTCATTGCCTTCTGCTGTTGAAACACAAATGCTATTTGAGAAATAGTCAGTAGAGACTATTCAATCTCGGATTACCAGCTAACAGTGATACAGCTTGAGTTGGGCGCACATACAGAATCCATTCCTCCTTCGTAGAAGTGTTTGGGCACTTCATCACCGTCTCTTCGTTGGAGCGAGCTCCCCTTCCCAAGCAACAAGCCATGACCTATTTAGAGCCTTCATGATCTGTGCCATTGGGGCAGTTCTGCCATATCGCAACAAGCTCCATCATCGTCATCCAGAAGCATACTATAATGCAGCTCTACAATACCTCGGCCCCGATTTCTTAACGCGGGGACTAGACTCTGTTCAGGACCTATTGCTGGTATGCAGATTTGGCATCTATCATCCAATTGGTATGCAAAGACCCCGGGTCCTGTAGCTACGTGCTAACTAGCCGACAGGGACCTCAATCTGGGACGTGGTAAGACTTTGTGGACGTCTCTGCATTGAACTCGGCCTTCACAATGGCACGGACATCCGAGGCGATCTACTGCAAACACAGCTTAGAAGAAGACTCTTCTGGCAGTTTTACCTCATCGATCGCTACAGCTCTACAACATTGGATCGCCCTTTCCTTATTGATGACTCAGATATTGAGACAAAGTTCCCAGTTGAAGCCAGCGACGAAGAAATAGAAGCAGTCAGTAATAATGTTCAAAGCTTGGACGCCTTCAACTTCAACTGCGAGCCAAATGTACAGAACGAAATGACGGTCTTTTTTATATCTGTGCGACTCAGACAGATATCTTCACATATACAGACTGAGTTTTCCAAGCTCAGGCGAAAGATCTCCAATAGCAGGTCAAAGCACCTACTGGCTGGTCATGTCCACGTAGTCATGACGAAGCTGTTGAAAGAGCTGAAAGATTGGAGGAACAGTAATCCTATCATACAAGAACCGAGTTGTCTCTATGAGACACAGGAGTGGTACGATCTACTGATCGCTCGGGAGCGACTTTCTGTCCTTCGCCGTGCAATTGATCTGGTGCCAAAGGTCAATGGATCCCCACCTAAAGAAATCCTGACAGTATTTCTGCGATCAGCACTGGAGACGATTGAGAGGTATCACAGCTTGTGCCAGAAGCGAGAAATGATGACGCATACAAGAAGCTACTTTCATATGCTCTTCACGGCTGGGCTATCGGTCATGTATTGCACATCTGTGTCCAAGAAAATCGCCCAAGAAGACATGCGAGCATCCCATGATGGTCTAATCCGATGTCAAGAGTTATTGACTAGCGTCGCCCGACAGCTTCCGGACGCCAAAAGCTACGTCTCTGTCTTTGAAGCTCTACATCGAGACGTATCGCAAAGGCTATGGCCCAATGTGCGAGACATGTCTATAAGTCTTCCAGTCGATCCAGCTTTGACATTCTCGAATGATATGAGCAGCTTTAATGGACGAAGCTTCTCTCCAGACCTATCCACAGGACCTCTACCTAGTTCTCTCGGGAGTATTGCAGAATTTTCAGCAGGTCGGCAGTTCTTTGATCAGAGCTTACAAACGCGGACGGGGTTGATGGATCCTGTGAGCCAGTTTTCTGTTGCGGGGCAAGCTGAGAATGATATGTCTTCTGAGTATGAGGATGGATCATCAGTCAACTGGGCGTTGTTGAACTACGACTCTTTGTGGAATATGGAATCTGCGTTGGGGCAATATGTATATGGAGATCCTTCGAATCCTGGTGTATGGGACAACTTCGAGTTTTAAATAAAGACGTGACGTAGGACAAGCTCAACTGACTGATCGTGTATTCTTGGTGAAATTCTATAACTAAAAGGATCATGTGCTATTTACTGGTTGTTCAGAGCAAATTCTAACAAATACCTCGCCGCCGCCATTCCCGTCTGCATCTGGGTCTCCGCCGTCGCAGCTCCAATATGAGGCGTGCTTACGGCTCCAGCCTCCCATAGCGAGTGATACTTCTCGTAGCTTGGGGGCTCTTCCTCATGACAATCAAGACCAGCACCCCAAATGAGACCTTCTGACAAAGCTCGATGTAGATCAGCCTCGTTGACAATACCACCACGCGCAGTGTTGATGACAATGGCAGTTCGCTTCATCCTCTTCATCTCGGCGTAGCTGATGAGATCTCTTGTTTGTGGGGTGAGTGGCATGTGAACGGTGATGACATCTGATGTTTCCAAGACTTCTTCGACGGAGTTGGCTCGTTGGTGAGGAATGTCGCTCCATGCGTCGTTGGGGAGGAAGGGATCATATGCGATGACATCTGCCTCAAAGGCTCCTCTGAAGATGTTGGCGACGCATTTGCCGATGTTTCCCATTCCGAGAATACCGATAGTCTTTTGATGCAAGATCAAGCCAGAGCATTTCTCCTTAGGTACAAGAATGCCCGACGATTGCTTAGCGATGATGCTTCCAACTTGACGAGCAGATGCAGTAGCCAGCGTCAAAACAAGCTCAGCAACGGCACGTGCATTAACACCAGGAGTATTAAAGATCTTAATACCACGAGCAGCGCAAGCATCAGTGTCAATCTTGTCGACACCAACACCTTGCTTGCCGATGGCGATAAGGTTAGGGCATTGTTTAATGTCCTCTGCAGTCAAGCGTGATGATCTCATGAGAAGATAACGAGCATCTTGCTTCCACTGGCTGTGCTTGGGGTTATCAGGCGTGATGGCATTGAAGTTTTCTTGGCAGTAGGCCATAACTTGAGGGTGAAATGAGTCAAGGACATAGACTATTGGCTTTTCAGAGGAAAGAGTCTCTGGAGGGGTGTCTGTTACAGCACCTGGTGCCATGATGAAAATCTGAGTGAAATAATAATATTGAGATACAATGAGATGTAGCAATGATGTTTGCGGGGTTGTCTTTGGTGTTTGGAGAACAAGAGGCTTAACGACTTGCACTTTTAAGTATCTCCCTCGAGGCAAATTCCAGCACCTCTGACTTCCGCGGGAATTCACCGGTCAATCATTTCTCTTTTCCTTTCCGTTTCACGGCATCGATTATCCATTGGAATGATTCCGATGTCAGATGCATCGACGGGGACAATCTGCGAAGACTTTTCGGGGTCGTATGCGGCCCCACGCCGACCCCGCGATCTTCTCGGTCCCAACAATCGGCTTCGGTCCATGAAGTGGTTGGAGGCAATTGATGGGGGAGACAAGATCGGACGTGGGGAGAAAGTGTTGCAGATTGTTTGACTTATCGGGGAGCAAGTATGACTCTTTGCGGCGTTCTTGAGCTCTATATTAATATCCCAGAGAAACCACCTTGACCGCTTCTGTCCTCATCAGTCTCCAACATAACAATTCCCCAATATCCACTCTTACTCCAAACCAACTCTTTGTTGCATAGTATTATCTCATCACTATCCAAGTCAATCACTCACAATGGCTGCGCCTATTCCCCATCCCATGCGAGAGAAGCTCCTCCGTGATGAAGTCGCCTACACCATGAGCATCAAGCTCGTCAAGTCAATTGAGATTGCCGGTATGGCCAAGACAGCTGGCTATGATGGTATGTAATGCACATCTGGTACTTAACTGAAAGCTAATTGATTAAAGGCATCTTGGTCGATATGGAGCACTCTTCCTTTGATCTTGAGACAACAAACCAACTGTGTGTCGCTGCTCTCTACGCTGGCATCTCCCCCATTGTCCGAGCACCCAGCAAAGACCCCTTCTTCGTCTCAAGGATTCTCGATGGTGGCGCTCTTGGAATTATTGTCCCTCACATCCGCTCTGTGCAAGATGCTCAGGATGTTGTAAACGCTGCCAAGTTCCAGCCCATTGGTCACCGCTCCTCTACCAATGGTCTTCCTCATCATCAATTCCGCTCTATCCCCGCCAAGATCTCCAACCCTGTCACAAACGCCGCTACCATGGTCATCCCCATGATCGAGACCCTTGAGGCTCTTGAGCTAGTCGATGAGATTGCCGCTCTTCCTGGTGTTGACTCCCTTCTCATTGGTACCAACGATTTGACTGCCGAAATGGGCATTCCCGGAGATTACGAGAACCCTCGTGTTACTGAAGCTTATGAGCGCACCATTGCTGCTTGCAAGAAGCATGGGAAGTGGTTGGGTGTTGGTGGTCTTCATGCTCGTCTTGATCTTGTTGAGAAGTTCTGCAAGATGGGAGCTCGTTGGGTCATGGCTGCTACTGATGGTCCTCTGCTTCTCGGTGCTGCTACCAAGAGAGGTACTGAGATGGCTGCATTGAATGCTACTGTCGTCAAGTCACAACAAACAAACGGTCACTCTGTTGAGAAGAAGGCCACCAATGGTACGACGAATGGGGCTGTCACTAATGGCAATGGTGTTATTACAAATGGGGCTACTAATGGCGTCCCGGTTGCAGCATAAAGAATCTGTCCTGAATACGCAAAATAGTTTATAGATAATTATTCTCATAATTTCTTAAATGACATTATACATACTCTTTCGCCAATCTTGAGCCCAATTCCCAGTGAGTTCTAATCTCAGCGTCAATAGTCTAAACCGTATCGAGTCATGATCTGGGGTAGCACGTGACTCTAGGACCAAGTCCGATAAAGCTGGGGACAAACCCAAACTTCCCCCCTCCGACCAAACGCGCTCCTCGGGCTCATTCCGTGTCCTCTCTCTTCTCGACCCTACAGATTGTCAAACAACATGCAAGATGACAACTGATTGGCGCGAACTTTCACGCGTCTCAGTACCAAGCCCTGCACGGGCCAGTAGCCCCAGTTCGTCACAGTCACAGCCTCCACAGAAGAACAGCATCGCTTGTGTGAGGTGCTTCAAGCGGAAGCAGAAGGTGACTTCACTACCTAGTGGAGGTATGCATATTTGGCTGACATTTGTTAGTGTGATCGGCTGCGTCCGGCATGTACCTCGTGTGCTGATCATGGCGTGGAGTGCATTCCTCGGTCTCAGCAATTTGACTTCAGTGCTGAGGATACTACTCTCACGCATGCCAGAGTCAATGGGTTGGTCTCTTAGTCATCATTTCAAGATATCTTTACTAAGCTTTGTAGTTATGTTGAGTCTCTTAGACGTCGTATAGCTGAACTAGAGCAAAAGGTCAAGGTTGCGGAGCAGAAACATGTTCAAGCCAGACATCCTTCCTTTGGCGCAGCAGATGCAATCTCGCCAATCAACGGCAAACGGCGACGGTCAAACCATGCATCTGTATCGTCGGTGCCGGCAAATGAACCAAGTGCTGGCAATGGAGAGGAGCAGTCGAGTGTCCAAGACACCATGAGTGCTATTGGGCTCTTATCTAACAAGGCAATGGCTGAATCTCGCACCAATACGAGTGACAAGCCACATAAGCTATCTATTATTGAGTCAATATCGGCAGCTTTGGCTGTAGATGGCAGAGACCCCTCAAAGGCGTCGTCATCGCAACCAGCGTATGCGATAGATGAGCAACTCATTCCCCTTACACGCGACTTGACGTTTAGTCACCTGCAACGATTCCTGGACTGGAGTGTCTGGCTGCCGCATATCGATGAACGTCGCATGACTGAGCAGTATGAGTTTGTTCTACAGATGGGCAACCAAAGCGTTGATCCAGATAGAACTGCACTGCCTTGCTTCAACACATACCTTGCCATAGCAATAGGCATCAATATGTCTCAAGAGGCCAGCCGTCTCTCTTCACTAGCTACCCATCTACATGCTACAGCTGTGAAGCTACTGCCCTTCATTCTCCACTCACAGGAGCCTCTTGATACCTTGCATTGCATGCTTCTACTAGCGGTGTTCTCCATGTTCAGTGCTGTTGGTGGATCAACATGGCACCTGATGGGTTTCATAATGACCAACTGTATAGCGGCAGGACTGCATAAAACAGTATCTCCACGGAACGCATCAGATATGGAGGATCCTTATCGGGCTGAATGGCTCTTTTGGAGTGTGTATCTGTGGGACAGGTATGCTAAATGCCAGAACCTGATATTAAGTTAAACTAACAGAATATCTGAGATCTCTGGCATCGGCTATGGGTAGACCTTTTAGCATCACTGACGGCGACATCTCGGTCTCTGTAAGATCAGCAATGAAACTCAACAAATCATTACTGACAACATGCATTAGGTCCCGGATGTAACTGAAGAGGAGACCGAACCTCGCTTATCGGGGCCAGTAAGATCTAAACTTGCTTTGAGCAAACACCTCATCACCCATGCCCAGCTCATTTCAGACATACGCGGAAGACACGGTCCCAGCCCACTATTCTCCTACAGTAACCTATGCTTCTGGAGAGAATTTCCCCCACACAGCGGCGGTGCTACTACCCCAACAAGTCCCCAATTTGACTACCTAGATCAACTAGCGTGTCGGGCTCTCATCCTCATGGTCCAGACTCCAGATAGTAGCTTGGCAAACTCTGAACACAAGGCCGAAGACTATGTTGAGGTTGAGTCCGATACCATTAGTTGCTGCAAGGCGCTCATTGAGAAACTCTATAACAGATCCGGGAGTGGCACAACGGTATCTTTCCTAGACGCATATGATATCTTGGCAGCTGCTGTGGCGTATGTTTGTCTTGTGCAACGCGCACCGCGGCCGAACCAACAGGGTTTGACTCAGACTTTCGAGGTAGTGAGCAAAGCATCTATCCTACTAACACAGTGCTCATCCAAGTTCTCCGCATTGAGCATCTTTCAGCAATTCCTCCTATCATTATCCACCAAAGTCATGGAAGGACAGGGCAATCTGCCGGTAAGTTCACCTTTCCGAAATGAGTTATGCTAAAATATGGTTAACTGTCTGCTAGCATAACCAAGACTTCATACCCCCGGAGATTCCAAGTCATTTACGTCGTATAGTACAACACTATTCCTCAACGGGGACGATCAGTAACTCGCTTTGACCACCATGACCTGATTCAATGCTATTCACTCCCGCGGACCAAGTCCGTCGGCTGTCAAACTTAGCGGTTGATTGGTGGATCGTTACCGACGGGTTGAGCCCGAACGCTAACCCCCGCGAATGTTGCACTCTATCTTGTAAGGTTATTACAGAACTGCGACTTTTGCAAGGTAAGAGATGGGTGTTTGTGTAGGAGTTATTTACTGATGATCCATAGATGAGAAAACCGATTCCTGATTCTATTCACAAGCAGCGGAGTGAATCTGCGGCTGGGAAGGGGCTTAAACTCTCAAGAGGTCCTGGCCGATGAAGCTACAACCATCCTGAGGCTGCTATGGCGGAGATAGGACGCGCTTTCGTGGATGCTCTGGAGCGAGTGCCTTAGAGGACCAACAGGATTAATCCTTCTTTGCTGATTGTAATTCCTAATCCTTGGTGGAAATTCACATCGTGTTCAATTGTTTGTCGCTCCCTTAATATGATTGAGTCAATGTGAAGCTTTCCTGTTTGAGTGGCGAAACAGTTAGCAGGCAAGCATCTATCCTAATATTTATCAACTTCTACACGTTCTCGACGTCTCACTAGTTCTGATCGTGCTGTCTACAAAAGTTTATCGCCTATGCTTTATGTCGTCTCAAGAGATGGTGACTTCTATTTTAATAGGCCTAGGGTAGGCGGGGTAGTGATGTAAGACATTGTAGGTCAGAGCGATACTTAGATCATAACAGACAAGCGCCTATTTAAGGCTATAATCTAATAAAGCGCTAACAGATCATCTCTAACAAAACTAAGATTAAAGGGATAGCAAGCTTTCAGCCACACGTCTCAACTAACGCCAGATGGATCGTGTCAACTTAACATCACCATCCGTACGCGAATCCCAACCATGGAGTGTGGCACATGCAACAGAGTCTTCCCTTCAGGGCTCGTAATCAACATCTTCGTGCCACAGGCCATCGTGCTCTAGTGTTCAAATGCATTACTTACACCGACTCCTTTGATGCCGAACAAGCCTCAGTTGAACATATAGACGCGTTTGAGCATTAGGGATAGAAATGTTCATTTTGCGACATAAGATGGCCGTCGACAGGTGACAAAGCTGGACATGAGAAATATGTCCACAATTACTGCAAAAAGTGCCACAAGTTTTTCCCAGACCAGAATGCTCTCAAGATGCATCTGAACTCGCGTATCCACCAAGGCAAGAAGATCCAGTGTCCCTTATGCGAGCCAGGCTTGGAAATCGATC